>JACSZP010017173.1:0-12867 GCA_016161895.1 Pinna nobilis | reverse complement strand
GACAGTGAAAAACGAGGTCCCGTGTCACAGTAGGTGTTGGCATGTTAAAAAACCCTCCCTGCTCTACGGCGAGCAGCATAGGCAAAACTTGTAGCCTTTCACCGGCACACGGTGACGTCTCCATGAGAGTGAAATATTCTGGAGTGGGACGTTAAGCAACAACGCTATATACCATATACGTGTATATATATATATTTGTCTCACGCGATGATAAAAAGCCATTAGCCTTAAAAAGTTACACATACCATATTTAAGTCCCCAGGTAAGGAGTATTGCATGATGTATCGCTCCAAGCCTGCGTTCCTTGACATGAAAACAAACCTCTGTACATATATAACTCTGGTGGCATACCATAACATTAAACGGAAATTGTATACATATATCTTGTTGTGAGATTTTGTGAAAGAACTTTGTTGAGAAATAAAGGTTGCATTTCGTTTATATTTCAAAGGACAAATACTTAATACCCTTTGATTTTTTTAATGAGAATAACATCAGACGTATCTGTAAATTCAATGACCGCGCTGAGCTATACCCGTAACATGGACAAAGTTGAACCACAGGCCATTATCTTGCATATTCAAAACGAAATCCGCCATCGCTCTGCAGTTCTTGAGCGTGTATCATCAGACCGAATTTTGAATGTTCGGCTTTTCATTTCGGATGAGTCACTTAAAGTCAAGGTCACATATCACAACGTATAACGATACGTTAAATAACCTCTGCTACTTATTGACCTATAGTGCCGAATATAAACCATAACTTGAAACCCCTAAACCTTCTTCGGCACTTGGTGACGTCTCCGTATGAGTATAATATACATCAAATATACATCAAAAAGAAAAACCAATATTATCATCACTTCTTACATTTCAGGCACTTTTGTGTTTGACATGGAATCTTTATTATGGATAGCATGTTTCGTAATTGCTGGCGTGTCACTTGGTGGTATGTATATATTAAGTTCAAACAAAGTGCACTATACATACTTGACCCTTCTACTTGCTGCTTTTGTTGCATTTGTATTTGATTAATTATAATTTACCCTGCTGTATTTCTTTTTGAAATTTCATGGAAGGAAATATCTGATTTATATGCACTTTGTACTTACTCCAATCGTTGACAATTTTGAAAGCTGTCTCCAGAAAAATAATCTGATTAACGAGATTTAAATTTGAAATGACATTCCGATTATGCAAAATAATAACGAAATCTTTTATTCTTGTAGCATTATACCGAGATTGAAGTTCCGAACATCCCTGGATATTTTGTCATGCTTTCCTCAAATCAATAAAAGAACAAATTTACCTTAAAGTTCAAGTTGAAAAGCTGTAGAATATAAAAAATAGAAATAAGTTTTGTAAGATACAATCTGTATTATGGAAAAAAAAACCACGGATTTTGCATTGAAAAGCGTACGCCTCTTTCAACTCTAAATACACACGCATATCAATTTGCTTTTGATGTTATCGAAATTAGCTACGAAAAGCATACCTACGGTCTCCGCTGTAATGAAAATGAAAGTCACAGATACCAAGGTACCGATTGTCAGGAGTATCAGGAGGCATTATACATATTTGATAAGTGTTGGACAAACACGGACCTCTGACAACCAAGGGGTGGGATCAGATGCAAATGGACAAACGGGTAGAATATGAGGAATAGCATCAAATTACAAACAAACTAGGCAAATAAAACTTATCACGAACATTACTGCTGTTCTGTTAAACAACGTAGATGTTTAAAAATGTGTATTTCTCATGGTGCTTTGTGTTTTCCAGGTGCAGACAACAAAACTCTTCTCGCCACTTTACAAAATGAATATGGCGACTGGGAGTTGGAAAAAAGTCCAGAGTTTGCAACATCCGTGGGCATCAACAAATATAATGATAGAGTGGAACTTTATGATGTGTCGAGGTTTGCAACGAGGAAGGTAATCAAAGTGTTACAGATGAAAATGCGTGTATAATCTTTTAATTAACTCGCTCTTTACCATATTATTTATCTGATATACGAAAAGTGCGTGTGCGTATGTGTGTATGTATGTATGTTATGGAACAGTATTCACTCAAAGAAATACACATCAATATGCCATTTCTTCTTTTCTACAATTAAAACATATTAAAAATTATGAAGATGAACAAAAAGCCATAAACATATAGAGGAACTTACAGCATAAATGTACTTGAAAAACCACGATATGGCACGAAAATAAACCAATTATATACACAATTTCATTTTAGGCCAAGGTTCAAAGTTTAATCAACAGACTCTCATCGGTGGACTATGACACTTTAACAGACAAGAACAAAGTTGACTACGACATATTTAAAGATATGCTACAAACCTACCTAAATGGATCAAAGTATACAGAGTAAGAATTGCCGTGCGCGTGCAAATTTTAATTCCTATGATTTTCTTCAAATTTTCTTTAGTTTTCACTTTTTACTTTTGTACAATTTCCATTCGTTGCATCGACAATGCGGAATATTCATGATTTTGCCTATACAACTTACGTTTTAAAATATTGAGAGGGAAATGGTATATAAGGCCATGATAGTGTTCAAATGAATATAGTTTACATATCACAAAATTTTAGAGAAAACATTGTTTGGAACTACCTAGCTGCATTGAAACTGCTCCTAGTCAAATATACTGCAACTTGAGAATGGAAACTGCTTCAAAATTAAAAACATAATTAAATTTTATAAATTTCATAGGATTTCATTGGTTGAAAATCCAGAAAATTCTCGGTTCATACTTCAATGACCTGAAAGCTGATTAAGCCACGTCCCTGAAGATTGTGACTGGTCACGAGCCCGGCCGAGTGCATTGATGTTGGCTGTTGTAATAAAGACGCAATAAATGCGCGACTGCTTTTCGTTTATATCATTTCGGTAATATTAATTTAAACAAATATTTCAAAAATTGACGAAGTTATTACCAAAAATTAGTTATAAGCATTGATTCTATTGTTTTCCCGGTTCACTACGAAATGACCTGAATGACAACAGTGCGCACTTCTGCGTAATTCACGAAGCGAATTACACAATGTGCACAGACTTCATTCATGTCATTTCGCAGTGAACCGGAAAAACTATAGAATCAATGCTTAAATATGCCAATCCTTAAGTTAAAATGTTTATCATTTTTAAAGTGTAATGTTTATTCATTACGTGTTTTATTTTTTATTAAAAGGTATAGATAACAAACAGTGATCGATCACAAAATGTTTATGAGGAGTGCAAAATAAGTAGTTGGAAAAACAAATATTATACAACAAAAATCTCCCCCGAATAACACCTCGCAGAGTTAAAAAATGTTATACAATATTGAAATTTCATGTTTTACAAAAATAAAGTTGTTCAGCATTAAGTGTATTTCAATCTGTCTTACATTTTGAAATAAATCAGTTGAACATTGCAAGAAGAAAACATAAATACATTTTAAATGTGTTTAATATAGTTACAGTCCCCTGAATGCAGTAAATTTCTTGGAAGGCCCACAAATTGATTTGGATAGATATCATGAACAAATGCCGTTCGATACGCTTGGGGATTTCTACAATTATTTACAAAGGCTGAGGAAGTTTCCAACGAAGGTAAATTACACATAAATCATTGACAAAAAATCTCTCCAGTCAAATATAACATGTATGAATACAAAGCTCCTTATATAGTTGTGTAAGATCTCTACTATTCTTAAGGGAAATATCTAATTGTTTAGAATGTTGAAAATCAACATGATATTAGAAAAAAAGCAACCAAAATGACGCAGAGATTTTAGTTTTAAGAAATTCGCATGCCTCTAGAAATGCATTGTTGGCTAAGGAACATAGCTGTTGAATAGATGTAAAACATGCCTCCGCCTTCTGATCATGAGGTTGTTGGTTTGAATCTGAGTGATGCTGCGATTGGTTGTCGCTGTTGTTCGGAAGAGGCAGTAAAAAGCGAGGTCCAGTGTTACAGTTCGTATCGGCACGTTAAAGAACCCTCCCTATTCTACGGCGATAAGTGCCGAGCATAGGCAAAAGTTGTGGACCTCCACCGACACGCGGTAACGTCTCAATATAAATGAAGGATTCTTGAGTTGGAAATTAAACAACAATACACACAACCGACCGAGTGAAAGATTCCTGTAAGTAGTTCTATAATTCGTCTAGTTCTCGACATTATATAAATATTACATTCAGGAGAGGGTGATATTGCATATTTTCACCCCGAGGAAGCATTGTTGACTCTCAACCAGTCAAATTACGGCATTCTAACAGAAGGTATAGTGATACTGAATGCCTTAATTAATTGCTTCACGCTGTATAATGGGGATTTGACATAAGAATTATGCTTCTTGATTCACAGATCGATGGGATTATTGAGAGATTAAGAAGGGCAGTCCAGAAAGGTCACACTGATCATAACGTGTCAGTTGTAAGTAGAAACTGTACATTTCATTTCACGATCAACATTTTATCTGAGTAAGAAATGCACATGTATGCACCTCTGTTGTTCTCGTCATCTGTCTCTATTTCTATGTCACTACCTATCTCTGTATCTATCTCTTTGTCTTTCTCTGTCTTTCTCTGTTCTGTGCGGATTGCTTATTGAACTAAGTTAGCATAAGGCAATATTATTCCTCATGATTATAATGTGTTGACTCGTCATATAGAAATCGAGACAAAACTGGACTTTTGATATGATAGTTTAATCTATATTTGACAATGATAAAAATGCTGAGCTTATTTAAATTTCAGTGTATTAAAACATTTTCCAATTTTGCACCAGGTATACATACCAGGTCGGCGACGAGGAGATTATGCATACTTCCCATACCTTGCCATGAGCAGGACACTAGAACTCAGCCATGGCCAGATTTGTTCTGTCCTTATATCTTATTGTATTCACACACAACTTTTATTTTCGTATAGATTACATCTCATGCAGCAAGTGATTTTTATGTACTAAATCTATTTATTGCAGGATACTTAAAGGATAGATATCTCAGATAAATTTGCATACATGTACATACACTAACAGAAAAATAGAGACAATGGCTTTAACATGTATCCATTTTCATTTAAGACCGCTGTACCGAGACAAATACGTGGTATTTTGAAGAACAACACCGAGAAATTTGCTTTCTACAAACCATTTACCTCCACTCTCCAAAACAACAGTAACATCGATGCTCAGACAAAGTGGGTATCTTTACTTCATCATAACAAAATTTTCATTTTCTATTTGTATTTAGAAAAAGCAAGTTGTTTAGTTTGCTGTAATGTTGTTTAACGTCCTAGTCAAGAATCCTTCACTCATATATAGATGTCACCTTGTGCTGGTGCAGGGCGACACATTATGACCTGGCTATAGGCAGGTTTCTTTAACGTGTCAACACCTATCGTGAAAAAGGACTTCGGTTTTTGTTGTCTCATAAGAAGAACGCCGACGGCCAACATTCAATTGTGGCTTTACAATATAGTAGATAATGTAATTTATGACTTATGTAAATGAAATAAAAAGTGGTTAGCAATAATGTTTACAAAAACTTTTAAACTCAAAGAAATTATCATTCAGCACATCATTCGGCGAGACATACGTAGTCGATCCCACATAAAGTATTAAACTTCTTTACTGTGGTCTAGATGTTGATTTGAGAGTGAAGCTTACATTCTAAGATGTAAAACACTCAGCATAACAGAATACTATGCCTTTAGTATCCAACGAACAATACATTTTGATGTATGTATATACATATGTAGATATACTCATGGTATTTTGTGATAAAATCAGTAATCAGTTGACGATGGAGTAGTTAACAAATACGATCTTTATAAATATCACTTGTCACTGTCTTTTTGTCTTTCAAAGAAAAATATTTTCAAAACACTGAAATTCTTTTTGTATTCACAGGAAAAGCTTGAGAAATGAATCAAAGGAAGCAATAAATGCAATTATAATAAAGTATCGGGATCTAGAAACCTATCTCAAAAACGTAAGAAATGTGTTAGCATTATGGACACCCTTACTAGACTTCTATCTTGATGCGCAAGGAAAATCTACTTGTATATAAGTATATATATATAATATCTACATTAATAATGTAATAATCAATCAGGTTTTTCTCAACCATAATGTTTGCATTTATATAGATATATAATTTATCATGGTTTGTATTCATATTGTATTCTACAATATTTTAGAGTTAACACTTGACCAACTTTTTAATGTATATGGTAGTATGTTTTCTGAAAATGTACGCACACATCCTTTCTTCTATTATAAGGACTATTTTCAACATCTGCGCGCAAGTTTGGGCGTTAACCCATGGGACAACGGTAAATTCTACAGGCAATGCTTGCGATGGCACCTTTCTCTCGACCTATCACCAGAAGATGTCCATGCAAGGGGACTATCTGAAGTTAAGCGGATATACAATTTAATGAAACAGGTCAGAATTAATACATCGAAAGTTTAGATGTACGGAAAACGGAGCGTCTGAGATACGCCACCGCTTTGAACTCTACGAAGCACTTTGATGAAATAATTGGGATTTTNNGGAATTTGGCAAAAAATATTATTTTAGAAGATGTTGACGCGAAAGATAAGAATGCATAATGCCATAATGAGAAAGAAATCCACATTGAATAAATCAATCAAACATTAGTGCATACTGAATAGTCTGCAAATATTGACAACTACAACAGGTCAAAGGTAAATGATGTGTTCAGACTATTGTTGTCTAAAATGAGATTGGATAATGAACCCTTCTTTTGTCTACATTGATGTCCTGCGTCCATCTGAAGTAAATTGACCAATGAAGCAAAGTTTAGATTCATTTACAATTGCAACGCCGTATGTTGGAAAAATCTATGTAGAGGATTTGTATAATACACTGTGTAGTAGATTTTTGAACTATTATTTGCACGTATTTATTGACATGCTTCACTAAACATCATCAAAATGTATTTTTTGTTATAGAAGATTACTATGACTTAGTAGAGATTTGACTTAAGTCATATTCTTGTCGGGAATAGATAGGCTTTAATGGCATAAATTATCTTGGAATTATTTCCATTTGTTGGCCTTCGTTGAGGACAATGAAGAATGTTTCATGTACAAACCAACCAAATTACGGTTGATATTTCTCCATATTGCGGTTAAACTTGAATACATATTATGCTAACACAATTTCCTAAGCTTTTATCATTTCATTGAGTCAAAAATAAGAAAACCTTTCTCATATAAATCTTTAAAATTTGGCATAAAGATGTACGTAACATCCATACTAATCTCAAAGATGGCCGACAAAGGGAAGTAACTCCACGAAATCATATTTACTTTGCAGGTTATGAAAAGGAAAGGACATAATGGAACAGTAAAGGAGTTCTTTGAAAAATTGAGAAACGACTCAAAATTCTTTCTTCACACCCAAGTAAGTAGTCCTAGAACTATGTAGAACTAATGCCCATGTTAAATTAATAACCTCTGCTACAAAAATTCATTAGTAGAATTATGTATGGTATAGACGTTTATTCAAAACTCTTTTCAACTACGAGGGTTGTGGTAAAAATTGCTGACGCACTTGCTAGCGATTGACATTTAAAAATTTCGCTTTAGCAACAAGGGTGTTTTTAGAATAAAATTGTTCATACTTAAGACTATAAATCCTTTGGGATCTTTCATCCTACAGAAGTTTTCAATTAGACTTTCACCGGCTTGATTCAGAAATCTAAATTTGGTACAGCCGTATGCGAACAGGGACAACGTTTCAAAGTAATTTCGGTTAGTGTAAAGTTATTTGGTCTTCCACCAAATTAAATCGAATAAAGTAGAATGACTGACAATACTAAGAACACTGCTAATAATAATAAGGACTAGAAATAATACCATACATATCAGTATTCCTGAAACAATTAAATTTTCTATTATTTCAGGAGGAGGTATTACGGAAGTTCAACCACATCATACATGATGAAATAGAACCTAAATTGACGTTATTATTTAAAGATTTACCAAATCTGCCGGTTGTGTAAGTATTGATTTACATGCATATTTCTTTCTTTTATTTTTTCGATATGAACACCCAAAGCCTCTTTCCGAATCCGGAAATGTTTACGGAAACCATATCAGTAAGGAAATATTCATTAATATAAAATATATACCTAACAGTATTACTGTAACATTATTCATATTCTTTTAATTTTAAAGGGCACAAGAAAATGTTTGAATATTCGATGATCGATTATCGCACATGAAAAAGATATCTTTAAAACCAACAAATATTTCTTATTTTCAGCTCCAATATACGCGCTTTTTAAATATTTATGCATTCTGGGGAAATTACTCTAAAAGAAAATGAGAGAACTTTCATACTTGCATGTTTAAGCGTTAACAAATGTTTTACTTAATTGTGAATTATCATATCATTCAGTGTTAAACCAAACCCAAATGACGGTCCTGGAGGGCAGTACATTCAAGGCCCAGCAGATGGTTCTCGACCTGGGACGTTTCTAGTTAATGCCAAAAGGCCAGATGAAATGTAGGTAGCCCTTAAAAATACACGATAATAAATTATGATTTTGCAGCGCCGAAGCGCAGAATTAATCCAAGCCATTTGAAAAATATTTTAATTAAGCTTTTTTTTAACACTGTATATGGAATGTTGAAAATGTTCTGTTATCTAAACAAATTCGATTTAAATTCAAAAAATTATTCCAGGCAGAAGGTGTCTTCAAGCGTGCCTACCCACCTTCAATTTCATAATTTTTTTTTTTTTTTTTGGGGGGGGGGGGNNGGGGGGGGGGGGGTTATTTGTGGTATATCTGTAGGCAATGGTGATAGGTCCTACATGTATCTTATATTATTTCATGACACGTCAAACTTTGATTATACTTAGCCCCCCCCCCCCCAAGTTAAACTATAGATCCGTCATTGTTTTTCTATTTTGAATTCTTATAAATAAGTCATGTCAACGACTTCAAACAGTGTTTCTTATGTATGACTTTTCTGCTGATATACTTATGACGTAATATGACTTATTTACTGAAATACATATCACAATGTAACACGGATAATTTCAAACGGATTTTCGATTACTTGATTGCTACCTAATGCATTCTTATACATGCGTTGATTTTTGCTACAATAGTTTACATTACATTTTATAAGGATAACAATCGACTTCATGGCATTGGCTCTTCATGAAACTAATCCTGGTCATCATTTACAGGTAAATTGTTATGATGTAGATTGTAAAATTGATGCCTTATAAAGTTACTTTTAATATACTCTAGATTTACCCTTGTAATTGAAATTGGTTTGTCCAGAAACGGAACAAACAACAGTAATTTGGAAATCGATTGATGTGTTGCTGTTTTAAACTGTTTTGAATAAAAAGAAAATAACAATTTTGCGTTAATCTAATGAAATTATAACATTATATAAACCTTTTGCAATCATTGCTTAGTGCTTATTGCACAATGGTAATAAACCAAGATACTGTAATTATTCAAACCGGTGTAAAGTTTATGCCTTTTTATTTTCCAGCTGAGTACTGCAGCAACTTCTGACATCCCGACATATCGTAAATTCACTGATGGTCCATTATTTACAGTGCCATTGCAGAGTCCAGCATACACAGCATATATAGAGGTATATTATTCCTGGAAAAATCCCTCTCTCTATCTATCTATCTATCTATCTATCTATCTATCTAGCTCTCTCTCTCCCCCCTCTCTCTCTCTCTCTCTCTCTCCATATTTGCAAAATGAGGCAAATAAAGATATCTTATTATATATACTTTGACTTACAAAATTAAAAGCAAAAGTTTTAATAACACTTATTTTGTGATAAATCTATATAAAATAAAGTTATGAGTGACTTCCTTCATCATGAGGAATGTAATAAATTGATCATCAATTTTGATAAGTATTAAACATATCTGATTTGGTCCCCCAAATAATATGGATCTAAGGTACTTCCGAGTTTTTCTGAACATGGATACGTTTGACACGCTGCCAAGGGTCTCAGCGATGACAATCGTGCAATTACAAAGAATAGGTAGCCTACCACTATGAGGTCATGAATTTTTGTTGTTGTTGTGCACAATGTATTTGGCACTACCAGTAGCGTTTTACTGACGAAAATACTTGATAATACCATGCATATTTACATGGAAAATTTATTTGCACAAATTCTAATGATTCAAGAAAGCACAATATTCTTCGCCAACATTTTATTTATCTTTTAATATCTACTGATATGCATTTTTATGCAGGGATGGGCTCTTTATGCCGAGTCTCTTGGTGAAGAGATGGGATTATACGCCGATGATTACCAGCTGTATGTATATTCACCTATTGTACCACGTGGTTCTTTTAAAAACGAAGTCAATGATTCGCCTGGTGTTGATTTTATCTCTACAATGTCTTTGAACATCATTCTTAAATACTTAAGGATTGACTTTTGATATGATTGAATTTAGTCTATTAAATACATATGCGTGACTATAAGACCCCCGTAACTCCGTGTACGCCCTTCAGGGCCGGGCACCATAAGACTTGAGAATGTATTTATAGCTTAAAAGTGGAAAATTACGAGCAGAGCAAAATCTGTATCAGTATAGGAGTACGTCACCATGTTGGTGAAAGATTATTTAGCTTGTGTGGGGCCAATACTACCAATGTAATTTACAGATATCCATGATAATTTATTGCCTTACATTTGTTACAGAATTGGACGGTATGGGTCAGAGATATTTAGAGCATGTCGCCTCGTAGTGGACACTGGATTACACTTTTACAAGTAGGCTATAATTTTATGTATTATCTACTTTTTTTCACTATGGTCTCCTATCCTTCTTCTTCAGACGTTTGCTTATAGTGAATGTTTTAGACGTATAGAGATAATTTGCTCATGTATTGCCCTTCTTTCGTATATTTCTGTTCTTTTTTTCTGAAATCAATCAATCAACTAACTCATTACCTTGATATTTATAAGTTTGTGAATGACTTTAGATCATAACAATACCTGGTCATATAAGCTGCACTAAAACTAACCATCCAGTTAAAATAAGATCATTTGTATAAGTGTCTGAAATCACAGAAAACCGACAAAATATTCCATATAAAACAATATTACCTCTAGATTTTCAGATGTCCGTGCTTCTTCAATAATCTCCGAATATGTTGTCTTTTAAGTTTTCTGATGAGCAGCAATTTTAGATCTGTGTTTTATATTCTTGAAAACAAAACGGAAATCGGACCCCCTCCACAAATACGGTTTATAATATTATATTTCCCTAGTTATAGACTTAAAGCACCATTACGTTGAATGGCATTCCTCCATGGCAGCTGAAAAGATATATGCTATCCTGACATTACTTATCAATTAATACAATTCTGAGATAGTATTATTTTATTTAAAAAAGCTGGTCAAGAGAAGAGGCTATAGAGTATATGCTCAATTATACTGCCTATGGCGAGAAGGAGATTACCACTGAAATTGATCGATACGTTACATGGCCTGGTCAAGCATGCGCTTACAAAATTGGGGAGTTGAAAATAAGAGAGTTGAGATCAAAAGCAGAAACCGAATTGGGTAGGTCACTGCACAGCTACTTTAAAGTAATTGTTTCAATAACACTTTATTCTAGACTTTATGCTAGACCGGTATGAATATTAACGTCGCTTAGGTGCGAGACACATGAGATTATTGGCTATCATATTGTTTTACAGGTGCGAGACACATGAGATTATTGGCTATCATATTGTTTTACACATCGAGACCGTTATCATTCATAAACTTGTCATTTAGAACTTAGATTATCGAGCACTCCTTGGGACTTCTGCTATTTATCTTGTTCGTCCTTTTACTTACAACGTTATTTTTAGAATGGTAGCAAAATAATTTCGTGTATCTGAGAAGGGAAGGATGATCACTTATAAAATCATCGAAATAACTCCCCCTTGAAAATTGACATCATTTTAATTTGTTTAGGCTAGTATTGATAATTTCTGGATCAGACTTTGTCGTTATAAAGAACTGCTAGAATTAATATTTGGACAATTGTACCCATCAAACTTACAGGAAGATTTTGATCCTACTATCGAAGTCAAGTCGTTCACTGAGCCCACAATTCGAGTACGAAGTAGGAAAATATGCTGGGTTACTTGTGGTAGGTAGGCTGCTGGTATTCACCCAGGTACATGGGTAGCTGGGGTTCCTTATCTACAACATAAGACCGTTCCATCCACCGATCCCCATTCTTACTTTAATATGTCTTTGTTAAACCCCAGATTTGAGTTTAGTTGACATTACGAATTTTAAGGCGCAAACATGTAGTCATTATAAAAAACACCGTTTAATCCACCGTTCCTTAGTATGTCTATATTACATAGTATTGTCTATGACGCAAAGTAAGGCAAATGCCAGAACATAAGCCAGTTAAGTAAGTTATATGATACCCATGTCTTCTTTCATTATCCCGTATAACGCCCTAGTCTCTTAAATGAAGTAAATTTTGATTTTACAAAATTTGATATGTACACATTGTAATAGCCTTTTCCATTATCTAGGTGAGCGTTTCGATATAAAGGATTTCCATTCAGTTGTATTGAGGAATGGGGCAATGCCGCTAAGCATACTGGATAAAGTGGTAAATAAATGGATAACGGACACAAAGAAAGCAGTGCCAACAACGAAAAATTGCGATAACACGTCGTCCGGTTCTAGCACATCTATCGGGCACTTGCATGTATTCATAAACTTTGTTTTGATGGCATTGCATATCGTGCATGTCAAACTACGCTTTAGTTAAACTGAGCTGAAGTTTTCTTGTGCAAATTCATATGCAACAATGGTTCATTTTTTT
>JACSZP010017171.1:0-10289 GCA_016161895.1 Pinna nobilis | reverse complement strand
GCCCTTCACCGGCACACGAAGATGTCTCCATATGAGTGAAATATTCTTGAGTAAAACGTTAAACAACAATACAACAACTATAACGGCCATATTTGGATCTTGCTAATTTGTTGTTATGCATGTATTAAGTTTACTGTAATAGCCAGTTCCCTTATTATTTAATCAACCAATCATTTAATTTTTTGCATCAAAAAGTAATGTGTTATTCTGGTTTGGTACTGATGATTTGTGCCCATATTTATGAGCAGTACTGTAGTGATAGTATCTATTTATGCTTGTACAATGAAACCCGGCCTAAAGACCACCACACTTATTAAACCAACTCACAGTAAAGACTATCAAATCTAAGTCTATCTACCATTATTCTAGGCTATTTCATCCTCATTTAGGACACCACCTCACCAATCCGACCACCTTTGACAGACAATAATGTGGTCTCAATAGGGAGGTTCCACTGTGTAAGCTCTATAAGTATCATACACATAAATTTCCCATTTTGGACATACATGTATATTTGGCAGCTTAAGCACGATTCATAAATTATCTGAAATTTAATGCTGGCAGTGTTATTACATGTATAAAGGCGTGTTTACACCTATCCATTTTTTCTCATCTGCTTCCGCACCCGCATCCGTTGTTTGTCATCCGTCATGTGTGTACACACTTGTACGTCAAAATATATTAAAATAAACATAGTTGTAGACGTGAATGGACCATTACCGTCCGCAACTGCACCTGCTTTCGTCAAAAATCGGTCTCAGATCGATTTATGCGGAAGCGGATGCGGTAATGTTTGTATATTTCAAATGAATAATCTTTATTCCATTTTGACGGATGACGGGTGCGGATGCAAAAAACGGATAAGTATGAATGCGGCTTAAAAAGTCATTTTTATAAAGTATGATTAATTGCATGCTTTTTTTTTTTCATCAAAACTCATGGTTGGAACTTTAATTATGTGCTGTTATAACTGTATCAATTAATTAAAGATTGTCTTAAATGTATTCAGTTGTATTGATAGAAATTTATGCTGTTTATTATCCAATCTTACTGTACTGTTGAACATGTATCAAGTGTTGCTACAGCAGTCCCTCCCTTTTGAGACTACCCTTGGTGACAAAGGGATGCGGTTTCATAATGGAGGTGGTCTTTCCTGGGAGGATGGCAGTATTTCATTGAACGACGACATCTTCTTACATAATACACATGTACAATTTGCACAAAAAAAAATGATATGGCAGTTATTCTTATACCTAACATTATAACAGTATATTATTAAAAAAAAATGTTGATTGTTAGATATGTTCTTTCTCTCTCTCTCTCTCTCTCTCTCTCTCTTTTAGTCCCATACAAAGCACAATTTTACACCAAAACCATGTGATATGTTGTTGATTTTGGTGTATTAATGGAGGTGCGTAACTATGGTAACCATGTGTCTGAGCAAAAAGACATTGCCACATATTGTTTCTAGTGTTAAATGCTGATTTTTCAGTTTAATAGCTCTTAAACAGATTGTAAATGAATAATACGATATACAATGTATAAGTACAGTGGAGTTGGTCAGTAGCGAATTGGCAAATTCAGTGCTACATGTACAACAAAGAAAAATTAAATCCTCGAAAAAGAATTACTATCTATCTATTTATCTAGTAAATGCTGATGCTTGAAACGAAGGATTCCAATTACAAATTCAAAAATAAATCAACTTTGACTTTGTTATAAACCAACTCCACTGTACATTAAAATAAGATACATTCAGGTTTCTAGGTTTTATTTAACCTAAAAACCAAAGGAATTACCTTTTGAGGTTTGAACTTTTCGATGACAAATATATTTGTCATACACATTCAGCATAAGATTACGTCATAACACTGAAGTGGGGAAAGAAGAGATACGAGTACAAAATGTTGATTTGCACCAGTGACCTAAATACTGTAAATCCAGTTTTATTCACGAGAGTTTTATTTTCTTGTAATTTCGCGACAGCTCTGACTCGCGAAATATAAAGTTCTCGCTAAATATGCTAACCTGATATTAACACATACTATACAACACAGCTGACTATACTTAACATGAACACGCGCGCAAATATAGTGTCACGAATAATTACGTAGCAATCGATTTGCCAAAATAAGGTTCCGCGAAATTTCTGGATCTACAGTACCAATTACACCAAATTTTAATATTTGTATTGCAGGGTGCAATAACATCTTTTACCAAAGCGTTAGCAATAGATGAGGCAAAATACAACGTAAGAGTGAATTCGTAAGTATCGTCATTTATATGTCGTTTGGTCGTATTGGTGTCATACTCAAGAATCTTTTACTTACACAGAGACATGTCTGTGAAGGGTAACATATTTGGCACATGCTCAGCACTTATGGTCATGGGTGGTAAGGATTCTTTACCATGCCAACACCTACTGTGACACAGAACCTCAGCTTTTACCGTCCCAAACAAAGGACCAGGACAACCATCTGCAGCGTGGCAGAGATTCAAACCCATGACCTCACAGTCAGAAGGCAAACACACTTACCACTGAGCCACTTCAGCTCAAACCTGTCCACATTTATTCTTAAGTATATTCTCAATCTTGAATTATTAACCAGTGCTTTTCCTGTCCTTGGGATGGGACTTTTAAAACCAAGGTGCCCATGTCATAGTAGCTGTCAATATGTTAAAGAACCCTCATCACACAGTGACAGTGGCCATAAGTGCCTAGCATATACTAAATTTTTCCGGCATACAGTGACGTCTCCGTATAAGTGGAACATCCTTGGATGTAGTGATAAACAACAATACAACCAACCAACCAAACTTGAATCAGTTGACAGTCCAGTTTCTCAACTAACTATAGCCTCTGTCCTGACTTCTGGGCTGGACACCATAAATCCTTTGAATTTACTTAAGTCTGAAAAGCTGCTCAAATCCAGCTCATCCTGAATTCTGATTTGCTGAGAGACTAGATTCTCAGACTTTAGTGAATTCTGAGGTTTTATGGTGCCCAGCCCTGGTTTGAAAGGGATTCCAACCATCACATAATATGTGTATAGCTTTGGCCTATTGGAAGGGCTCTCACTATCTCATTAAAAAAAGCATACATGTAGCACCAAGTGTTTAGTTACAGCTACCATCTCTGTTTTGACCATGTTGACCATGACAGGTGTTTTATCACCTGTATTGCAGTTATCATACCTGTAGCTATCTAGGCAGCCAATAGTCATCCATCGATCAGTGGACATCTCTCTGTAGCGGGCTGTTTTATTAGACCGGAAATGGAGAAAATGTCCCCTAAAGTTTTACCATAATGTTATCACAAACAGTAAAATGCAAACCATCTGGATGTCTTTCAGGTAACAATTATGCTATAATTGCAAAGAATGTTATTCTTAAACTCGATAATAGAATTTTTAATCTACATTTGTACATGTATTTATATGTTTGGTCTCTGGAAGCTACTTTATTCCACAGATTTTCTCCCGGAAACATTTGGACACCCATGTGGGAAGCGGGGGCCAACAGTTTCCCAGACCCAGCAGCAGCAAAACTAGAGGGAGAAAATGCTCAGGTAATCCTTCTTTTCTTGTGTGGTGTAGCTCTGTAACTCTATGATAGAAAGCTTGATCTGTACTGGTACTGAAAAAAATTCATGAAAACTGTTTGACCTACTCTTACCCGTAGAGTAGGTCACAAGTACTGGAGCAGACAGGAGTGTGAACTGGACCTGTTACGCCATGAGAGAAAGCTTGTGTCTAAATTTCAGCATCTGATCTGTACTGGCACTGAAAAAAAGTCATGAAAACTGTTTGACCAACTCTTACCCGTAGAGTAGGTCACAAAAACTGGAGCAGACAGGAGTGTGAACTGGACCTGTTACTCCATGAGAGAAAGCTTGTGTCTAAATTTCAGCATCTATTCTGTACTGGTACTGAAAAAAAGTCATGAAAACTGTTTGACCTACTCTTACCTGTAGAGTAGGTCATAAGAACTGGAGCAGACAGGATGTGAACTGGACCCGTTACTCCATGAGGGGAAGCTAGTGTCTAAATTTCAGCATCTGATCTGCATCCATAGTGAAAAGTCTGGAAAACGATGATCTCTTGTTCCGTAAGATAATTAATATGTCCTGTCTTACAGCGGGCATATAAAAACCTGGACCCAGATTCACAATGCATCGTTAAATTAACTTGTAGTTAGCCATTTACTACAGATTAAAATTCTAGCTTGTAATTTGCAAACTATATGATTTATTGCTATATTGCAGGGTTGTTTAGTTAGTTGTTGTTGCGTTGTTGTTTAACGTCCCGCTCAAGAATATTTCACTCATATGGAGACGGCACCGTGTGCTGGTGAAGGGCTACAAATTTTGCCTTTGTGCTCTGCACTGCTGGCCGTAGAGCAGGGAGGGTTCTTTAACGTGTCAACACTTACTGTGACATGGGACCTCGGTTTTTAATGTCTCATCTGAAAGACAGGGACGGCCAACCGCGGAGTAGTGCTGCGGGAATCGAACCCTGGACCCCTCGGCTCGAAGTCGAACACGCTAACCACTCGGTCACGGAGGCCCCGTTTAGTTAGTTAATTACAAGTTAACTAATAAAAATTCTAATTAAGAGTTATCACAACCATAAATTTAACCATTGATAAGTTCATAGTTAAATTTAACTACGAGTTAAATCGTTGTGCAACTGGGTCCTGGTCTCTCAGACCAGGTGGTCTGTAAACACAGGTGGTCACTTAAGCAGATTTTGTTGTGTTGTGGAAGTCTACAGTCCTCATTGTGCGGAAGACCCGTGTGTTGATCAGGGGTTCAAAGGTTATGGGTGCAACCAATGACATAGCTGATCCTTGATTCTGTAGAGTAGACCTTTATGATAACAAGACCTTACATGATTCTGTGGAAGACTACTGTAAATCCAGTTTTATTCGCGAGAGTTTTATTTTCGCGTAATTACGCGAGAGAACTTACTCGCCAAAATAAAGCTCTCGCTAAATATACTGACCTGATTAACATGCATCAAACAACACAAACTTTTAACTGAAATGCACGCTCGCGAAAATATAGTATCGCGAATAATTGCATGACCATCGATTCGCTAAAATAAAGTTCCGCGAAAATTTCTGGATTTACAGTACTTATCTTCAGACAGGCCTCAATTTCTTGAAGAAGAGAAAACTTCAGTCAAAATTTCAACTCAAGTCAAACTATTGATTGAACAAATTTGACTTAAGCTTGTTTTTTTTCTTCAAGAAATCCAGACCTGCAGGTCTACAAGGAGATCTACGGCCTTTTACACAAAGAATCTTACAATAAAAATCAGTTGTAGTCGTAAGTGTATGAAAATTTATTATTGTTTATTTCACAAATTCTAAATGTAAATAAATTAATGTAGTCACAATCTGATTTATCCTATTCATGTAAATCAAATTTTATCACAATTGGCCGATTTTACCACAAAATGTACAAAATATGATCAATTGAAATATTGATAACTTACGATTACAAGTGATTTTGATCATAACTGTACTGTACCTGGTAGTACAGTTGGTTTCTGATCATTTTTATGAAACAACAAAACCATACACAAGACCATTGATTCATTTGAAATTACTATCAAGCCCTGCTCATGAATCAATGTTTAATTTTTTTCGGTATTTCAGCTGTGTGGTAGATATGGCACAATAGAGGAGAGCGGACTGGCGTGTTTGTACCTGGCGGCAGATGCCACATTTTGTACAGGTATCGACCTTAACCTGTCTGGTGGTGCCGAGCTGAATTACGGATACAAAAACAGAAGGATATAAACTATCACCCACTAGGCAGAAAGAAGTCATTACGTTGTCTGTATTTATTATAAAGCATTAATTTTATTGTAGGGCGTAGAATCACTTTGGACTTAAATATATATCCATGTAGTTTTGGACATCTTTTTTTTCGTAGTTTATAGATTATGTTGTCAGATCAGTTATCAAAATTATTGGTGAGACCATCGAAGTCTTCACCCCAAAATAACGGGACTGATAATCGGGGTCGTGAGTCATGGTCTTTAATGGTGTTGTGTACAAGAAACGGGTAAATAGATTTTTATTAGATATTTAGAAGTTGAACTTTTATATGGAATGGTGCTACTTAAATTTGATTGTCTTATATACAGTGGAGTTGGTCTATTACGAAATCCAAGGGGAGATTGACTTTTGACTTTGTTATCGGCATAGTTTGTCTTATGTATCACAGCCCTCATTTCTCTTGCTATCAAAGACTAAGCCAATGATTGATAAATTATTCACCTAATGGATTTCAGTTCCATATGTCATTTCAGTTCACTGAATAGGAATAACATAAAAAGAACTTGGCAAAAACACACAAAGAAAGTGAGGATTATTCATTTTCTGTTTCAAGGGTACCATGGTTTTCAGTTGGTTCTTTATAAACCAGCAAAAGTTCATTTGTTTGTGTATCTAGGTCTTAATTTTCAATTTGAAATAGGCCTGATTTGGTTATATCCCTTTTTGCTTTAAAAATCAGAATTTGATAATTTTTTTAATTTTTTAGGGGGGGGGGATTTCTGTTCCGCTCATTACAGCATTGAAATTGCTTAAAGCACATTCATTATAGACCAACTCTACTATAGTCAGCAAATGAAATATTACGCAATTTTGTTTATTTTCTCCTGGTTCAGGAGCTGATTTTAGTATTTTGGATTCTAATGATAGAAAAGTAACTGATGCTACCTCTCAGTATTGAATACACTAGGATAACAACTTCCCCACCTCAGAACACTACAAGAAGTAAAGGCTAATCTGCTTTCCGAGCCTGTCCAAGAGAAGGAGCAAAAACGCTTATGGTACATATTACAGGTGGTCTCATAATTCAGGTGATATTTATCGAAAAAAACCATTTTGGGAATCATGCATGTAGGTCACTTTAGACAGGTTGTACTATAATCCAGCTGGGTGCTAAGGTAGGTTAGACTGTATGCACGTGTATTTATACTTCAGTGTTGTAAAAAAGTTCCCTTTTATGTTTTTGCCACGATTTTCATGCATTGATTAAACAAAATATAAATTCAATATTTTTTTCCATTTCATTTCACATGTTTTAGCATGGAGGCAAGGAATTGTAGCAGTTTTGCTGCCCTCACAATATGTAAGCAGATGTTTTATTTTGTTTTGTTGTTGTTTAACGTCCCACTCAAGAATATTTCACTCATATGGAGACGTCACCGTGTGCCAGTGAAGGGCAACAAATTTTGCCTGTGCTCGGCACTTATGGCCGTAGNNCATCCGAAAGACAGGGACGGCCAACCGCAGAGTGGCATCTGCGGGAATCAAACCCCTGGCCTCTCGGCTGGAAGTCGAACACGCTAACCACTCGGCCACGGAGGCCCTGTAAGCAGATGTAAAATAAAGTTTACAAGGTTCTGTAATGTGAAAATTGTATTTGGTTGTTGGTTGTATTGTTGTTTAACGTCCCACTGAAGAATCTTTCGCTTATATTGAGACATCACCAAGTCCTGGTAAAGTACGACAAATTTTGCCTGTGCTCGGCACTTATTGCCATAGAGCAGGGAGGGTTCTTAAAGGTGCCACCACCAACTGTGACATTGGACCTGGGTTTTTTACTATCTGTCTGAAAGACACGGACATCCAACCGCAGTTTGGGTTGATTTAAACCCACGACCTCATCTTCAGAAGGCAAATGAAAAAGTTTGTATCATTTTACCTGTATAAAAAACTCAATACATCTAGGTATTCAACCAAAGAGGACAGCTAGCTTTTTCTTTTTTAGATAGATAAGCTTCTAACTGAATTCTGCTTCTTGTGAATAATGGAACAGGATGATCAATAAAGGAACACAGTTTGTACCCATAGGAATTCCGAATGATCACTGAAAGACTTGTTCTCCGAACAGAAATCCCTGTATCTTTTATTTACCAACATCAGTACTCTTGTGTATTAAGTCAGAGTTGTTGTTGTTGCGTTGTTGTTTAACGTCCCACTCAAGAATATTTCACTCATATGGAGACTTCACCGTGTGCCGGTGAAGGGCAACAAATTTTGCCTGTGCTCAGCACTGCTGGCCGTAGAGCAGGGAGGTTTCTTTAACGTGCCAATACCTACTGTGACAAGGGACCTGGGTTTTTACTACCTCATCCAAAAGACAGGGACGGCCAACCGCGGGATGGCGCTGCGGAAATCGAACCCCGGACGCCTCGGCCGCGAAGCCGAACACGCTAACCACTTGGCCACGGAGGCCCCTTAAATCGGAGTGGTATTGGTCGAAATTAGTACATTGTTTCATGAATACCAGTTACAAGGTACTGTACACTGGGTTATTTTTCGCCCCGTATTATTTTCGCCCTTAGGCACCCGCAAACAGTTTCGGCCCATGTCAAATTCGCCAAGTCATGTCATAATTCTAATAATTTGATCAATGATGAATCCTGTGTTTTGGTTGGTCAATACTGCTGGAACAACATTTGTTATATTGTAAAACATCACTTGCTTTCAAGGACACGCCCCCTTGACAACCAGGCTGGAACTACTTTTTTTTTCTTTTTTTTTTATTTTATCAGAAAAGCATGCAAATATAGAATCTATAGTGCATGTATTTAGTGTTCAGTGAGCTTTTATAATCACTTGAAACTAAAATCCTCCTACAATGTAACGAGATAGTGTAAACATCCGGCTCATGTAAGCATATGAACAATTTGCGACAATGTAGCAATTTTCAGTAAATGTATTACAGTCTCCATGTGTATGACATCAGCAACATGTAATAAGTAAAGGGAAATTGACAAATAGTGATCTGAATTGTAATTCAGCTGAGAAATTTTACTGGGATCAGACATCGCAAGAAATATTTGATGCAGACTGTCAATACAAATTTCTTACAGTTTAGATCTAGGTGCATCATCGTCACAGCCAGAGGCTCCAGGTAGGTGTTGCTATGAAGGTATGTCATTCTGCAGGTAATAGAAAAATTAATGTTGAAAATAAAAGGAATAAGTTTATTTATGAGATAAATATTGTATAAGTAGATTAAATTATAAGGAATGAAGTTAATTTGTACCTATGTTATACGATATAACAAAACTTCGCAAATGTATAAAGCATAAACGGCCCCAAGTTATGTTGTACCGTATAACATAGGTACATATTTTAAAACTTCATTCCTTAATTAAATGAAATTAAAGTTTCAAATTCGTTCGGTTTTGAATTTGCCCACTGACGACAAGGGCAAAAGGGATGAAAATAAAACGGGGGCGAAAAATTCCCTGTATATAGTATGTAAGTTTCTTGTTACAATCTTAATTGAGAAAATGGAAAATTGTTGATGACGCAAAAAAATTCTAATTTCATACAAAACTTTTTGTGTAAAGAATATTAAACTCAATTGCTGTGATACATTGTCTGTTAGAAAAAATCTGTCTCTGGAAAATTTCGAAAAAAAAATTTTTTATTTCATTATTTTGATTTTTACCGCTTATTGAATAACCAGTTGAACAGTATTTTTGAAGTTTCCCCTTAACTGATTTTAGTATTTTGGTTAAGAAGATAAAGATTTAATGGAACATTTGCTGGATCCTACTTTGTACCTGTCTGTATTGCATGCACGGATCTAGAGGGGGCTTAATTAAGGAAAAAGACATTTTTATTTACAGTTGTTTTCTTTAGTTTATACAAAACATACGGGACCCAGTCGCACAAAAGTTTAATTCGTTGTTAAATTTAATTATGAACTAATTCATAGTTAAATTTGTGGCTGTGGTAACTCTAAAATAAAATTTTGCCACTTAACTCATAATTACATATCAGAAAAATTCTGTGAAATTGTTCAACCATGAGTTGTAACTAATTACAAGCTAATATATTAACTTGTAGTTAGTGGCTAGCTACAAGTTAATTTAACAATGCATTGCGCAACTGGGTCCAGAATCTCCGTTCACTCTTATATTGACGGCCATTATTGTCATTATTGGTGGATGATTAAACCCTAGACACTATGTACCGGAATCAAAACCGACGACATTTCTCAAGTAATCTGACATACTTCTAGATATTACAGAAATAGGAAAATAACTTTGAGAACAAAAGGATACAATTTTAGTCAAAGGAGCAGATCAGTCTTTTTCTTTGCGTACTTAACTACATACATGCATTGTGTCCACATACATTAGGCATCATTTGTACCAGTATGCGATGTACTTCACTTATTTAATTTCTTGTTACTCTCCCCCTCTGGGGCCTCCGTGGCCGAGTGGTTAGCGTGTTCGACTTCCAGCCGA
>JACSZP010017169.1:0-10900 GCA_016161895.1 Pinna nobilis | reverse complement strand
CTTCACAACACAAACTTTTATGTGCTATCATAAAAAGTATGTTCAAGAAATCCAAACACCTCATTGATCCAAACCATATGCCGCAACACAAAGGTGGTCAGATAAAAGTGACTACACTGTAGTCTATTACAGTGGTCAATACATAATACAGAAATATGGAGAATGTTGGGAACACTGCTGAAAAGATACTTCTACTTACCACCCATATATACCAGTCTGTATCATTTAACTGAAAAAAATAGAAATACTTCATACATGTATTCAAAATGTATGTACAAAATATGCATATCCTCCCTAATACTTCTAATGAACATGTCTCTGAGATAAATACATAATATTTATTGAAAGAGTAGTCTCAACGTAAATTCAGACTTTACAGTAAATCATTCACATCAGCAGTTCCACAATTGTATGATAGATCCATAACTTTTCTAAAACCACAAAAAAAATGAGGGCTCCAAATTTTCAGCAATATATATTTGAACCAGCAAAATCTTGAAAAATTGGTTTGTAAAATTACATATATAAAGAAATACTCACATTAACATAGGCAGCAAGCAGGAAAAACACAGATATAACTAGATTCATAGCACACCACACAGTCCAATTGCCCGATTTGGCCACTGCACGCTGGGGGCCCATATTGTCAATCAGGAATTCCTTGTCAGCCATCTCACTGAAAATGGATTGAGTACCACTGTATATACATGTAGTTTATAATGATAAATTGTTCATTCTCCTATAGATTATAGGAATCAATATATTGTCATCAACCCTTCACAAATCCAGAATACAGAGGTAGGCCATCTTGCCACTAGATCATTTAACCCTTTCAACCCCAAGTATCAGAATGGTATGCTCTTTTTCTGTTGTCTGGATCAGTCTAGTTTGGTCTGTGGTTTTGAAAGGGTTAATGATAGAGATCATCTCTCAATTTGAACTAAGACCATCTATATACAGTGTATGTTAAGTTTGATTATCACGATTCTTGACTAGACTATTTTGACATCAGGAGATAACCTCACCTACCAGAAAACATTAGTGAGTTTCTTATACGTCCTCTGGATTAGTGTGGTTCCAGTATATAGGCTATTTTAGCCTAACTTGACACCTACCAGACAATGGAGCCAGTAACTTGGGTGCTCTGGATAGTCAGGTCCTATTGTTACGGATACTTCAACCTTAACAAGAAGACTGTACAATGTCACCTACCTGTATAACCAGTCACTTGGGTGTTCTGAATAGTGTGGTCTTGCTGTAGGATACTTCAACCTTATAAGAAGACAGCCTCACCTACCTGTATAGCCAGTCACTTGGATGCTCTGAATAGTGTGGTCCTACTGTAGGATACTTCAACCTTAAGAAAACAACCTCACCTACCTGTATAGCCAGTCACTTGGGTGTTCTGAATAGCCTGGTCCTACTGTAGGATACTTCAACCTTAAGAAGACAACCTCACCTACCTGTATAGCCAGTCACTTGGGTGTTCTGAATAGTCTGGTCCTACTGTAAGATACTTCGACCTTAATAAGAAGACAACCTCACCTAACTGTATAGCCAGTCACCTGGGTGTTCTGAATAGTCTGGTCCTACTGTAGGATACTTCAACCTTAAGAAGACAGCCTCACCTACCTGTATAGCCAGTAACTTGAGTGCTCTGATTAGTCAGGTCCTCCTGTAAGATACTTCAACCTTAATAAGAAGACAACCTCACCTAACTGTATAGCCAGTCACTTGGGTGTTCTGAATAGCCTGGTCCTACTGTAGGATACTTCAACCTTAAGAAGACAATCTCACCTACTTGTATAGCCAGTCACTTGGGTGTTCTGAATAGTCTGGTCCTACTGTAGGATACTTCAACCTTGCATGTACTCAGGAGACAATCTCATCTGCCGGACAATTTAGCCATTCACTTGGATGTTCCAGTTAGTATGGTTCTACTGTTCACTGACCCTTATTTGACACAGATTTCCTACTTTCAGTTTCAGCACTTGCATGCGAGTTTGCACCTTGTAGGCCTACTAATATTTCTGAACTGAGGAGAACAATCTCCGGCATGACTGACAATTAGCTTATGTTTACTCTAAATCTTATAAGTAATTCGAGATAAAGCACAAGACACACTCGTATCAGCCAATATGGCTTGTCTAATCTCAAACGCAAAAGGAAAATTTCTAAAAATAGCCACTGAACTACCCTCTTGTATAACATACGTCGTCAAACGAACCACAAGGACCTAATGTACGTGAAACACACATGACAATAGCGTGAATTATATAATAACCTAACTTATGATAAAACTTATCATAAGCCCATTATTGCATTAGGGTACCTGTAGTCTGTGTGGGTGTACACCCGAACATCTGTTGGTGTGGTCAGATTCATGAATATCTTATTATCCACGCTCAGATTACCTTCCACTTACCTGCACTATGAAAATAGTCAGTTTGTTGACAACTTCTTCTTACAGTTCGCCTACTTTCGGGTTATGCCCTTCCGCGCACTCCTGGTATTACATTTTATGGCTTGTATTTGACTAGTTTCTCTTTAACATTTGTAGCTATTTTTGTCAATTAGCGCACGCGCGATGTGTAGTATGTCAAATCACAGACGTATATACACAATGTGTTATTATATATATACGTCTCTGGTCAAATGCAAGTATCCTATCCCTGACAATCGGAACAATAACTGCTTATATTGACAATGGTATGAATAAACAAACTATAGGCATACACTGATGTATTTAAACAAAAGTCTTTGATCAGATCCAAAAAACTTTCTTTTCCAATTTGTCACGCACACGTACGTTAATTATAAACTTGTCTACACAACTAAATCAAGGCCTACATTGTGCTCTCATTTTTACTTATATCTAATGAACAGATTCAGGTACAACACTAGTACAGCCTACATACATACCGTTACGTACATGTAGGCATATTCAATATGACTGTAAAATACATATGTGAACTTACACGTAGGCCTTCCTATCATATATAGCCTATGCTATTTCTCATTGCCATTGACCCCGAATGAAAAGGTGGGCTAGCCTATAGGTAGCAATCAGTGAACAATCTCAAAACTCCCGGTAAAACACGGACCTTTGGAGATATCAGAGGTGGGATCATGTGCCCAGGAGGAGTAAGCATCTCATATCGACTGAAAACAGACACCAACCGCGATCCCTATATATCTTGATTAGGTGAACGGAGTAATCCGTAGAGAAAATCGGTGCTCTGAGAACGGTCTTGGCAAACAATTGGTTTGAAGCAACTGAGTCAGACAGCAATCGACCAAGTGTCAGTTTCTATTGACAAACTAGACCGTTATTTACAGTTATAGAATATGCGAAATGCTGACTTTAAAAACTATAAATACGTTAACACAAGTAGACAATAGTACGCAAAAGACCCGAATGAGACACAAATGTGGGAGTCAAGGTCGCGTCAGATGTGGTTCGAGACTTATTCGCGAACTTTGAAATTTAATTTGGTTTAAATCACAATAATGATACAAGAAGATACATCGTATTATTTTTGTATTTCGGATTAGGAAATATCATCTGACTTTTGACGAATTAAATGTACTTGATAGGTATAGTACTTTCTGAATTTTAGGAACATCCTATGGGATCAAGCAATGCCAAATACTCAGGAAGGTAAAAACAAAATAAGAGTATAAGATCCCTGTATATATACACTTGTCAAAAAATGTTATAATATCTTGTAATCACAGTACAATAATCAATTCTATGATTACGTCAATGATAGCGATAGCAGTTAGACTTGTAGGAATCAGTCCAATATCCAACTTTAATTCAGTCGTTTTCTACCCTAACTGAATGTCTAAAGTTATTGTTGAAACAATTGATTACTGGTATTATATTCAATATGGTATTCTAAAGAGAGCGTTCGTGAGATGGCGTCTCACAGAAGTCCTAATTAACGCAGCATTGTAACACGTATTGGCTCCTATATCGATTTCTAGTTACTGGAACCTTACTACCAATGCATACTCGAGCTGTAGTTTCTGCTGGGTTTGGAATATTGATTATATATATTCTTGTAAGCTGTTTGAACAAACCATACAATTCTAAAGCTGATCAGTAGGTTCTATTGATCTAAATTTGGAGGACTATGTTGGCATGGAGGATGTAAGATATGGCGCCTGGAATTTACCCGATCCTCGCCATATTTTTGTTTGTCATTGTGCACGAAATGGTTTCAGAAGCTCAAGAACAGACAGTAAGTGTAAACACACAATTCTGCACGTTTTTCAATAACCGAGGACCTAAACCGCAGTCTAATCTAAAAAACTGCACATGGTTCAAAACAAACAGTTGCTGTGTCCAAGAGGAGATAGATGCTTGCTTTGCAACGGTCAAACCCCTCCCTGGAGCTTCCCCAGCTTGTCAACAGTATACAAACTACCTCATGTGCTATATATGTGCTCCAAATCAGAACTCGTTCTACTACCGAGAGAGCCTGACGGTCTGTGAGGATTTCTGTAACTTGTGGTACGCCGCTTGTCGTTCTGCTATTCTGAAGGGTTCCGTCATCAGCAGTTTGTACACCAACGGAAAAGACTTCTGCAAAAGTCGGTCGTTTGTAGTGGCCAGCGATGACACAAGTAAATGCTATATGTTCGATTCCAGGATGGACACATCTAATGGCGTTGTATCGAATGAAAGAGGTGTATATTCGTTGATTATCGGAACACTAATTATAGCCCTGGCTGGCATTTCTATACGAACTTAATAGACATTAATGACTCTTGTGTCAAAACTTAAATATGTCAAAATATAGCAACGAATACGAACAACCAATGGCTCCTGCATACGTGTAGGGTATCACGCGATGTACGGGAATTTCCAGAGTTTCGAGTGATTATGCTTTTGATAACAGTGTATATTGTATATATATATGGTAAAGAATGTCTCCTATAGATGTAGGCTAACGTAAAATCAATGTGGTTTATTGTTTTCTTATTTCAGGTTTATTGTTTGTTATGTGGCAAGACATCACACCAATATTAGGGATTATATTTACAATGTACATAAATAAATAAACACAGATATGTAATTGTATATTGAACACATCACATCATAATTATGTACATGCAATTTTCACCATTAAATTTGATATTAAAAAGGTTGTACAGAAGGACTTTGCTGTTTTGTTGTTAATGTTTGTATAGTTATTTTACCGTCAGTCTAATTTTAGCATCATTCATGCTGCTTCATGCGCGGATCTAGAGGAGAGGGGGTGTCAATGGGGTCTGCACCCCTGGAATTGGCAAAATATATATCACCATTGGTCAATTATACTTAGATTCTCATTTAAACAGATTTGGGTTTATTCTTTATCACAAATTGGACCTGTAAAAGATGCTCATCCCCCACCCCCTGAAAAAAAGTAATGGATCCGGGCATAAGCTTATCAACTAATTCAAAGGAGGTGTTAAGAGTGTGTTCATTTCTTGTTTGCAGGCCTCCTTGCCTGCACATGGGCAACATGCATGTCGACTGTGGGACAGTCTTTAATACATACATATATTGTATCACCAACACTTGAAGAAATCATTAGTTTTAGCGCAAATTTAAGATGGCTTTGTTATGTCTAACCTCATTGGAAGAGCTTACTGAGTGTGCTATCATAAAACTTGTACAGTATTTCACAGAATGATCAATCTTTAGGCCTATTTTCCTCAATAATTCTTTCACATATACTAATGTGTATAATTGCTGTTTTATTAGTCTGCAACACAAATCTCAATTGTCTAATTTTTTATATGGTTAATAATTTCTGCAATATAAAAAGATGCATTATATATTGATTTAAGCAAACTTTTAAACTGATATCATATGATGATAGGTGCTACATAAAACAAGGGAACTTTTATTCACCTAGTTACTGCATGTGACAAGACAACAATCAGATGCAAGCCTTTACCTGTTAATTGCAGGGGATCCTTTTAGTGAGGTGTATATGCACTATGTGCATATACAGATGGCATTTTAATGTGATGACAGTTGTAGTTCCCTATTTCTGACAAGAAAGTGATGGGATTAATATTTTATGATAGTTTTATAACAATATGGTAGGTCTTCTATAAAACATTGAATTGAATTGAATAAATTGGATGTTGCATGGGCAATATATAGTCCTCCTAAAAATTCAACGACTCAATTTGCTTTCACAAGACAATCAAGCATTTTAACCTACAGTGGAATTCATTTATATTGAACCCTCCTACATAGAAATCCTGCTTTATTTGAAGTTATTCTAATATCCTGGCTAAATAACTGTATTACTATTTTTCCCAGCGATTTTGAAAACTCTGTTTATTTGAAGAAAAATTCATTCCCCTTTGGTATCAATATATATCTGGGTTCCAGTGTACTTGGGCTGCCTTTGAATCAAATGAAGTTGCAATAAATCTTTTTTTTGACAAAATAGGTAGCATCTGCTTACTTGTCTAGAGCCTGACATTTGAAGGTACAGTTGTGAGTTGTTTAATTGGGATCTTTAAAACTATGGCACACGCTCACAGAAGGTGTTGGCATGCCAAAGAACCCGAGGCCTACTTAAAACTGTTCATTATTAGAGCATTCCATAATGTCTTCATATAATGCTCCCAAGGACACTTAGCAATTGCAAAGCAAATTCACAACAATACTGGTCTGTTTTGTCGGTTGTGTAACTGTCTGGGCCCAGTTGTTCCACTGTTGGTTAAATTTAACGAAGACTGTATAACTTGGCCTTGTAGAAATGCAGTAAAAAAAGCCTCAGAGATTGGTAAAATGTCCCAAATTCAAAAGACTTTCTCACATAATTGTTCATTTTAATATCACAACTCAATTGCATCAGTTATTTACCGTGGATTTTATTTCGAACCCTGGTTATATTTAATCGAGGGTTAAAATTTAACCATCGGTGAAGAACAACTGGATCCAGATGCATACAAAGTACAAATGTACTCAACATTCGTACATGTTTAAGCTTGCTATGTTATGCATGTCATTTCTTGAATAGATTTCATCACGGAATCATTTCAAATTCTACAGATTATAAGTATACTCCTCTTAAGAATCTTAACAAACACTTCACTATACTTTTTTTCCCTGAATTTATTCAATCTGATATGTCTCTTTATAAATACAAAACAATTGTGCAGTAAATATGGCACCTGTTAATGAAACCAGTCCAATAAATATGTATGGTTGTAATAAATGAGCTTGGGGTTACAACTCCTCAAACTTTGGTAAAAAAAATCACAAAATAAAGCAATAATATATATGTACAGTATACATGTACATGTATGTGATGTCCTTTATGTATCTATAAAGTACAATGGTAATTGTTATAAAAGGTTATCAAAACCACCATCAAACAGCACTTTTGCATTTCAAAATGATTACAAAAATTGTCCTATTCTCCTTTTAATTTTCAATATAATAAAATAAAATAATATTTTAATATTATAAAATTATATTAATAAAATAATAATAAAATAATCCTTTATTGAATATTGGAGCTTCATTAAACTTCAAGAGCTACCTTCTATGGTCACATTGCTTACTTCCCTTTATAAATGAACATATAGCATGAATTGAACAGCATATACATATATCAGGATTATGAATGAAACATACTCAATTACATTTTTAAAAATACCAGTGTTTCAAAAAAGTAAAAAATCTCATGTCAATGACAAAATTCATATAGTATTTAAGTCATCAATAGAAAAGCTTATTATAACATGAATATGCAAGAAAATGGTCCCATACATTTGTAAATCCCTTGTCATCATGATCACTCAGAATAAGGCACTTCAAAGATGATTTACACATCATCTTGTTTTGAACAAATTATAAATATACATTTTTTTACACAAATTAATTAAACATCATTTTGCTTTAACAGATTACCGATACAATTTTGTTTTGTTTGTTCCCTTACCACTTTATGTCAAATTCAACATTATTTCAGCTATGTCATTGGGACATCATGCTGATGCAGTCTACAGAAAATCTGAATTGTGCTAAGGGCTATATCCTGTGCAGAGAGGAATCAAACATGCCATGGAAGTCCATTGATCTGGGGTCTAAGTTATCACTACATTATCTATTCTGAGGGACTGCAAGAACCAGTAACAATGAAGCTAGACCTAGAATCCTCAACATTTTGTCTATACATTTTGGCAATCTATACATAGCAGAGCTCCTATCAACTCTTGGACACAAAGCATACTAAGAGGTGACATACAAACTTTGAAAACAAAATCTTATTCATACCAATCCTAAACTACCTGAAGACTTTAGACCAAGGCAAAATGCATCATAGCTATATATTGAAACTTGTGGAAACTACTACTGCACAATAGCTATATATTGAAACTTGTGGAAACATTCATGTGTACTCATGCACAATAGCTATAAATGTATATTGAAACTTGTGGAAACATTACTGTGAAACTTCCAAAGATAACTTGTATATGAATATTCGACAGAAAGTTTTCTCATCCGTATATATTATTATGCCAATTTGACTTTTATAGAAGTGGTGGATAAAATAGTTGAACTTTAGAGAGCGTCTCTTTTGATTTTTAAAAAAGAGAAATGTAATATCACAGTATATAATCATGGCTTTTTCCATAAATATTATGAAATAATAAGGCAAACTTTTTAAACTCCATTTGGAGTTCAGTAACACTAGTCTGTTTAGGAGGAGACAGACTCCACACGGAGAATGGCAGAGGGATGTGGGACCATAACTAGTCTCTGCACCCTTCTGAAGCTGTATCCTGGGGTCATAGTAAATTTGAATTCTCTGAGCAAAGTGGCAAGCACAGTTTTCATCTCCAACATAGAAAATTTATTCCCAATGCACATATATGGCCCAAATGCAAATGGGAAGAATTTCTTGCCCTCTGGTTCTTCTTGTAACATAAATCTCTCTGGTTTAAACTCATCAGGATCATCCCAATTTAACCTGTCAAAGAAAAAAAAACAATGTAGGAAATGCTGTTCCATATACAATACATGGCCGTTAATACAGCAGTAAACAATATATATTTGTACACATTCTTTAAAAATGCATTTTTGGAAAGTTGAAATACTTGTAGGGAGGGTTCATTCTAATACTTGTAGGGAGGGTTCATTCTAAAGAAGCAAACCAAAACCCTTGGTGACACATTTTTAAAAACACAAGAGTCCTGAATAAAGGTTTGTGCTGAGGTCTTGTGGGAATGAGTTTGGAATACTTACAGAGATGACTTATGGGGATGAGTTAAGAGGACTTATGGGGATGAATTGTGAGGACTTATGGGGATGAATTGTGAGGACTGATGTGGATGAGTTGTGAGGACTGATATGGTTGAGTTATGAGGACTTGTGTTGCTGTTGTATAACATCCCACTCAATAATATTTCACTCATATGGAGACGTCACTGTGTGCCGATGAAGGTCGACAAATATTGCATATGCTCAGCACTTTTGACTGTAGAGTAGGATGGGTTCTTTAACAATCAACACCTACTGTGACACGGGACCTTGGTTTTTACTGTCTCATCCGAAATACAGGAGGGCCAACCCCAGCATGGCGCTGCTCGGATTCAAACCCCAGACCCTTCGATTCGAAGTCAAACACGTTAACCACTTGGCCACGGCGGCCCCACTTAGGACTTATCTGTATGAGTTGTGAGTACCTATAACTCGGAGGCGAGCACTTATCAGATTCTACAATGAAATGCACACATACCTATGTAGGGCTCCAATGTGAAGTCCAACAACTGTTCCCTTTGGAATGTGATATCCATTCAATGTGTCATCTGTCAGAGCTCTCCTAAATATGCACGTTACAGGTGGAAATAACCTACAGGAAGTAAATAAAAGAGGGATGTAATCATCACTAAATCAAACATTATTAACCCCTTCTGTGTATATCATGATACAACAGCTACCTGCATGATGTTGTGTAATTAATGTTACTAGACACTTGTAAAACCTTGCCATATATTATTGTCAGTCTAAAATTGTTATATTTCCTATTCCTAGCAACTCACCAGGTAGTAAAAGAACAATAGGACGTATAAGCAAACATAACAAAGACAAATCTGTACTTCATCAATCAATCAATCATGTTCAGCTTTTGCACTAGGATAACATGGCACTTACCGCAGTGTTTCTTTGATAACACATGTAAGATACTTCATTTTACTGAGAACTTCTGGGGTGATCTCGGACTGACTCTCAGCCAGGACCTCAGTGACTTCCTTTCTCACTTTGTCTTGTATGTCTGTGTGCTGTGCTAGCTGTAGTAGTATCCAAGTCATTCCTGTGCTAGTGGTCTGAAAATACACAGAACTAGACTTTTACACATGATTATACCTCATATAAGTAAACAAAATTAGGTACAGTAAAACCTTATCAAATTACCACCTTACATTGGAGACCACAAAAAACAAACAAAACCCACGCTTTTTATCACCATTCTCAGGTACAGTCTAACCTGTTTTACGAGACTCTCCAAGGGAAGGAGCAAAAAGGGTCACATATGACAGGTGGTCTCTTAATTCAGATGATTGATATAGGAAACAAGAGGCCCAAAGGGCCTTAACGGTCACCTGAGAGAGCCTTGTTGGTTCTTGAGAAGAAGATTTTTAAAGATTTTCCTAATATTACCCCTTTTTGGCCCCTTATAGGTCCCCTTTTGGACCCTGACCCTTTTCATTCGCAAACTTGAAGCAGCTTCACATGTGGATACTTCCTACCAAGTAATTGGCAAAGTGATTGTTGAGAATAAGTCGTTTAAAGAGAATTTCCAGATTTGGCCCCTTTTCACCCCCTTGTGGGGCCCCAAAGGACCAAAACCTTTTTTTCAGCTTAAACCTTGAT
>JACSZP010017161.1:0-30280 GCA_016161895.1 Pinna nobilis | reverse complement strand
TCTACTAAACCAAATATTCCTAATAATTATTTAGATTGAGGGTATCTCCTCGAAAGTTTAACGGTCGCTACCATTACCAGGTATAAAATATCGATTTTACAGATGATGAGAGGGATGTGTTCCCCTTGTCGTACACCCAATCCCGTCCGTCCTGCTTTTATCGTTTACGACTATATTGAACTTTCTCGGATTTGAAATATAGGTGACACGACAGGTGCCACGCATGGAACAGGAGTTGCTTAACCTTCCGGAGCACCTGAACTCACCCCGGTTTTTTGGGGGTTCGTGTTACTCCATTTTCAGTTTTAAGCGTATTTGTGTATAACTGTTAGTAGTGTTGTCTCTTTTTTGTTTTGGCCACGATTCGTTGTATTACCTGTCGTTTATTCATTAAACTTTAAATGCCCCTTGGTATCTCCTACTTCCCCCTTAGCTACAATATGATTGGGTGTTAGTCATTCTTTGTTTATATCATTATCACACTGTCATACCATTTTGTGTGATTAAGCATTCAAATCTGATTAATCGTTCAGCTTCCTCTCGTTGTTTAGAGCGGTATCTGATTCTGTATTGTGTCACAATTATCTGTCATGCCTTAAACTTCATTAGATTCTTCGACGTAAGGTAAGTGCTTTTGTGACATTGTTAGTTAGTACAGGTAATTAGATCATGTCTTAAACAGAATGGCAAACCGATTAAAAAGACATATTACAATCCGAGTTACAAAATTGATTCTAGGGCAATCAAAACGTGCGTTCAATTTTTAAACATGAAACATGATAATTCAAAATGTCTACTAAGTAAAAATAAAGATGATTTTTTTACTTAAATACTTAAGCCAATCGAGGGTATTCTAAGTTCTGAGTGCAACTGAGTGCAACAGAGGGAATAAATCAATTACAAGAACGTTTGAAAATAGATCAAGATACGCAGAAGTACACACATATGTGTGGTCAGGTTGGAGGACACCAGGTGTCGGGAAGGAGGCAGCACCCCCCTGTTAGCATCCCACACCAGTCACAAATCCTCCATTGAAACCTGTCCATTTCTTTTGTTTGTAGAACCAAACTTTATCTGTTTTGCTACAAAAGTACTTTATATTCAGCTATAGAAATAATTTTAATGAATTTTATCTCTATTTTGCTTAACAAGAAATTTTAATAGGAAAGGGTGATGGAGGTGTTCGCCTAAATTGCCCCCACTAACCAGGCCTCCATCGTGACTCTGATAACGACCTTATACTTTCTAAGATTGACAAAAGTAATTACACGAAGTACATGGAAAATGAATAAAAGTTGTGTTTAAAATGTGCTATTTATTGCAATTATTTGAAAAAAAGCATTTTGTATAACTGGAATCCAAATTATGTTGTAATATCAAAGCATTCCATCTGTATTATAGTAATGTAGACCACAAGAAATTGAACAGAATGGTAATAAAACCATCAAACATTGGTATAATTGCACAGTACATCACAGATTTGCAACAAATGCTTTGCCCAAGGCTGAAATTTCGGGTTGTCCTAGAAAACACCTTAACAATATTGGTTCCTTTCTAGGGGAAAAAGTAATGTCAAGCGGTTTTATCAATTGCAATTTTGGTTATAATGAACGAAGTGCTTACTTTTTGCATATAAATTCAGAATTATTAACTGATCAGTATTGATTAGCAATTAATCATGGTAATGGCCCGATAAAGGTATATTATCAGGACAGAATTATGAAACGTTGAAGACATAAAGTTGTGAGATATGGCTTTATTGCGGGATCGGAATAGGTTTACGTTTAGACCAACACGCCATGCGCCAATACACTAACACTTAATAATTGAACAGTGTCAGCTATAGTTACAGGTAGTCAAAATGGATATATTGTCAATCATTTCAGAAGTTTTGATCTAAGCAAATTGCACATTACTATTTAATGATAAACAATAAATGTAGATATTCAGCTGACGATAAACAGGCTTTCATTTCAACATCATTTCAAAACATTCACAGTAAATAGTGCTCGTCACGATCGCGTTATTTTGACATCAAAGTTTTATTGTTAGAGGAATACAGCCTAAAAAATTACAAAATCAATACTTAATTTGGAGAAATTTCCTTTTCTTAAATGGGATTGTTGTTTTCTCAATTTCTAATAGAACACCTGCAATCTGAAGAAAATCATTCAAGGCATACACGGATAAGATGTGGACAATACGAAAACAAATGGCGGTCAACTACGTGATCTTCATGCTTATTCATGTTTGTGAGTATTCTTGCTATTTTCAATGTATTTTTATTAAAATAAATTTGAATTGATGAATCTGTACAATATAGTATACATGTACATATATTTTTGCAAGCAAATTCTGTCTCTCTATACTAGTATATTTGAAAAAATATGAAATATCTATGCATTTGTACTTGTCAGAGAAAAGAAAACTTTTCTGAAAGCACATACATTTGCACAAAAGTGCACAAAAATTTTAATATACATGTATTCGCTTGTCAGTTTCATACCTGGACTGCCTTACCAGAGGAAATTAAGTGGTATTTCTGAAGTTACAAATTCAGGCACAAACCAAATTATATGATTGCATTTTTTATTGTATTGTCAGTTTTTTTCTATATTTTTTGTAAACCTATACTTTCTGGAAATTTAAGCTAATGTGCAAGTATGCTTTTGTTGAAAAATTAATCCTTTTTTGTAGCAATTGTATAACAACCATTTAGACTCAGCTTTTAGTAATATTCCGTGAAAAATTCAAACATTTTTTATATGTTTGAAACTATGATGATTGAAGTTGGCTCCGCTGTGGTAGAATGTTATGCAATTTCTCTCATTAATGAGTAATTTCCGAAACCGATTTTGAGCTGACTCAGGTTTGATCAATAATAAATTAAATATCTGATTCAAAGTCATAAAGGCCGTATATGTCTTCATGTACCTTTTCTAGAGCTAGTACTTGGCGGGTGGTATTAAGAAATTTGGCATTTGATTGTCGTCACCATTGTAGAAAATTTATGTACAAACTATGAGAAACTCTGAATCAGAATTACACTACTGCTTTTTGGCAATAAAGGAAAAAACTTGCAAATTCCTGTAAAACTTGCAAATATTTAGCTCAGAAGGTGGTTTGGAAAGAAGATGAGAAGTTTGTCACCTAGTGCCTAATTCTAACCACTTCAACATGAACATTGTCCCATATTTGTAACATTGTTAGATATATTTATGTAAACAAATATTTTGTTTGCTTCATTGTCGCGTCACGTATCGCTAGATAATGTTTTACTCATGTGAAGACGTCACTTATACTGTTGAAGAGCTTCAACTCTTTGTCTGTGATTAGCACTGAGGGGCCATTGAGTAGTTAGAGTTGTTGCGTGTTGGATACGAACCCGGCTTTATTGCACACAAGGTGACCTTTCTTATCAATAGTCCTCCGAGGCTGTCATATTCATTTAGAAATAGATCGTCGCAACGTTGGCGATGATAAAGACCCCTTCTATAACCATGGATTCCCCATACAAATGATTTCACTCTCTTTTCGGAGTTTACTTGGTTCTAATGAAGATTTTGTCAAGTTTTCATTTGTGTCAGTTGTGACTTATTCTTGTATTCGAAAATATGTGACACAGCGGGTGTCGCGCGTGGAGGAGGAGTTGCTTACCCTTCCGGAGCACCTGAACTCACCCCCGGTTTTTTAGTTGGTTCGTCTTACACTATTTTTAGTTATAAGAGTATTTGTGTATTTCTGTTTGTAATTTTGTCTCCTTTTTTGTTTTGGCCACGATTTTGTCTGTCGTTGACTTATTCTTTTTGGAATGCCCCTTGGTATCTTCTATTTCATCCATTTTATGTATGTACTTATGCTCGATGATTTTTTAAAATGCGGAATATACATGTTTATGTCATCTTAACCTCCTTTATACACCTTTTTGTGAACGTGATGGATAAAGCCTCATTATATGATCTATCTGTCTTTGTTTGCAATCATTGTATGTTTACATGTTTATGAAAATAGATTTCTCTATTCTTTGTGAAACAAAAATCTAATAAGTGATTGGTTCTTTGTCTGTAATGTTTATGTATATAACGAACTATTTTTTCTCTATCTGTTATTAATTTTACGTCTGTGACGCACCTTTCTCCGTATCAACTACTAGCATTGGGATATCACAACTTTTTCATTTATAAGTATATTCTTTGATATCATACCAGCAAAATGTACTGATAAAAAAGTACTGTCATATTTTTCGTATTTCAGTTTAAGTTGTGTTTAGAATTGTTCACTGTCCTATATTTTACCCATCAGTTTAAACTGGTATTATTCTTGAGTGGGACGTTAAACAACAACGCAACAACAACAACAAACTGTTGTTAATACTAAGAATAAGAGTTGAAGTTTCTTGAGAGTCCCCCGTTTACATTGGCACATCAACATTATCTATTTATTCAACACAGGATTTTATCAAGCTCTCTTATTAAACCTAACAACATTCTTGTAAATGTGCTATTGGACAGCACATAACATTATTAGTCGCCACCAACTTTTCAATCTCGAACTCCTTAATCATGTCAAATCAATTTCCAGTTTGGAATTTAATTCAAGATAATTTGGCATATCTCAAGGAAAGGTCATGTAGAGATCAATTACGTCATTGAAAAAGCTCGACGAATTTGATGAATTATGTCACATCGTTATGATTTAGTAGTGTTTCTTGTGAATTTAGGAAAGTTTATCTCTTCTAAGAGAAATTAACTCTATAAATTTTAAGTTCATAATGCAATGATCCCCCAAAAAATGTAATAAGGTGATGATGTGTGATGTGAGATGTATCAAGGTTGTCTATAAAAGTGACGGACAGTTTTTTTTATATTAAGATTAATTTCTGATTTCTGACAGAAAAAAATAGTTAAGAGAACTTTCACATTGAAATTAATTCAACGATGAAATAGTTTCTAACGTTTGACCACTGGGCAAGTCGAGTTTGAGTTTTTACTCTAGATGGCGCCTTTAAGTCCTGATATGTATATTTTGTAATAAATCCAGTAAAGTAAAAATCAGCACAGTATTTAGGAATTCAATATTATTCATAATGTATTGTTTCCTTGACTTGGAGGATGTTTTCAATGGCAATATGGTTGTTCTTGCTGATAATGACATTGTCAACATCTTAGTGAAGTGAATAGAGTTATACATCGTTCACGAAAAAATATTGCTGGTTTTATATATTGTTCTGTAACCATCATAGCAATGTAATCTTTATATCAGTTAGTATTATCAAAACATTTTCATTGATATTGTTTCTGTGTTTCCGATTAATAAAATTTTCTCTAATATATATTTCAATTGATTATGATGAACAAAACATTAATAATAATTATAAGTATTGATACAATATTTGTTTTCATTCTACAATTCCGTTGGTTTACTTGTTTACAAGTAAATTCACCTTTATAAAAAGGTGTCAGATTTCCGAAATAATAAATCACATGGTATACTGGTAGATTGACAGGTACTTGAGAGATGGAGAGGGGGGGGGGGGGGGGGGGGGGGGGGTTGTTGCAATTATATGACTCAAATGAGTGACCTATTTTCGACCCCTTTTTAGAAACAAATAGGCAAGTTTCAACACATAAAATTGACGGGCACTCAAGTTTGGTAAAAAAAAAAGATGTCCCATCCTATGATGTAATCTTCTTCTCCGAAAACACATGATCAAATGCAGTGAGTTAGGGTATAAAGTATCTTTATGGGGATGTAGATTCAAGTTTGTTCAAGAAAAAGCACTAAATTATTTTGCCCCTCTCTGGGGTAAAACATGTTGCATAGAGTTACTATTGAATTTTATATTTCGACTTCTCAGAAACCAAAATATCTGTTTCAACCAAATTGCCACGGATCAACATGGGTCATAACTCAAATATAATTAAAACATTCCCTGTGTCAAAAAAGATCCGCCCTACGTCAAATTTGGTTCAGATTTTGTAATTTCCAAAAGTCCTCGTCCCAGTTCCAAACCAAATGCTGGCAATTAATAGTATACAGCATCTTTTTTATTCGTGGTGCACATTCAAATGGAATTCATTCGTCCTTTGGCTATATATTCTACATAGATGTATTTGGCTATATGTTTCTGTATGAATTCACTTTTTGAGTAAAAAAACCTATAGGTGACCTATTTCAACAAAAATTTCCAGGGAACAAAATTACTTAATTGTAACAAGTTTCCCCGAGCCGGTTCCCAAGTTAAATGATATTACATCCTATGGCAAAATAGGTTCAACTGTTTAATTTATAATTCTTCTCCGGAAATACACGGCTAAAATTTAGTGATATTTGGCCAAGAATATATATAATTATATAAACTTGCCCCGGCAATTACAATGGGATTTTAACTTTCGATTCCTTCATTGAGTTATTCACAATGCAAATACATTTTCTCCTAAGATGACCATTACGACTTCCTAGGCCCTCTGTTTTAGAAAATAAATGTTTACCTTTTAAGTTTTAATTTTGGCGACGAAGATTAATCCTAAAATGAATGTCTATAGAGCACTTATCAGTCTAACATAAACATACACACAAAATATTTTTGTGTGTGTAGCTTACACCGTTTTGATGCAATCGAAAAAAATTCTTACTGGACAGTATTGGACTGGATATACTGATTTGTTTTGTTCAAATAAATTTTTTGGCTAACCTTGTTTGAAATATAATGATAAAAATGGTTTCTCGCTATTCTTTCCAATCTTTTCTATAGAAATGAAGCCATAATTCTGACAACATTGTTAGAAATAGTACGTCGCATTGGAAATCATTTTTATCATACTAGCCACCGATACACACCTGATGACTGATGGTGTAAGCTTCCTGTTTTAGGATGGCGAGTTAATTGATCGACGAAAAAAACATTACTTTTTCAATTACGTGTCAAATACACGTGTCAAAGTAACTTGTCATACACGGGAAGTAAAATATAATGTGATTTAATAAACATCAATTAGACATATGAATATGGTTATCTGCCATGCAAGTACAGGTTGATTTTTATTACGTTTATTTCAGATCATTTCAGTTTGGGAGATGTCATCGGTAACCCAGCATATATCGTTAATAGAACAGTCATTATGGAGCCTTCTCTATCATGTTTCAAGTCGTCAGCAGACAAAAAGATGAACAATTTCGGACCAGGCATAATGAAAAGCGATCAAAAATTTCAACTGATTTTAGGCGACACTGATGTTAATATTCAAATCCGTCAAGAAAAAGAAAGTAAGGCACTGAGTGATGTCAAACAACAAGAAAAAGAAATTGACATCCAATTTAAACCAACCTCTACAGAAAGCGGAAGTGACGAGAATTCTCTACAGGTAATGTCAGGAAACAAATTAGATGACGTATGGGGCTCAAGACGGTTGAAAAAACGAAGGAAAAGGGATATACAGGAGGATATTGTATCTCATCGAGGCATGCTAAGAATAACCGAGGGCATGGAATGGAACGATAACTTGGATCAGAGGGATTCTTCAGCTTACTATGAACTCGAACAAATGATGTTGAATGCTGTACGTGTTTCATATCATCTTAATCTAATGGTCCAACCAAATTAGATAATAAGTAAAATAAATAACAATTTATTAAAGTAACTATTGACAGAGGAAGGTCCATCTTTTGGCTATGTCTTATATATTTATATGTACATATATATTAATATCCATCCCCTGAACATTAGCTTTACTCTCTTTATAGTGCAATATCAATGTTACCCGGTTCTCTTTTAAATTATAGCTGGAGGAATGTTTGATGGATAGTCCGTGGGGAGACTGGTTCTATCTAGTAGTTGTAGAAAGATTTCGGTACGTATGTAACATAAAAATTTGCTTTAGAATATATGCATCTTTTTCTTCTCATGTAAATTAATTCGTTCTGATTTGTCTGTCACTGATTGAAATGAATGGATGCGCAAGTTTGATCCTCCTCCCCATAACGGCTTTTCACATGTTTAATATCATGTCAAGCAATTCATGGGATAGATAATATCGAAAGCATATTAATTATAAGTATCTAGAATTGTAAAAGGTTTTATTTCATTGGGCGGTAAACATGAGACAGAACACACAAAATACTCTCTTTTTTCATTTATAAAAATATGACTACATCTTATTTGCTCACATGTATCAATAAACAACATATTATATTATATATATTCGGTAAAAATTAAAAAAAAAATCATGAAATTTTATTTTTCTCAGGAAAGGAAGCGTGATCGTTGAATTTACCATATTGTTTAAAAACAACACAGGGATCAACGGTAGTATATCGGAAATGAATGAAATGCTACAGTTGGCGCTCCAAAACTCCAGTATCTTCAACAATATGACCTTCGATGTCAATGGAACGTGGATACTAGGTAAGTAATAAGATTATTAATGTGGTATTAGCTGTAGTTGGCGCAAAATTCTGAATGCATATCATATTATCTTGCGTGATTTTATTTTAGCGGCATTGTAATTTTATATATCTGTATACTTTCACCATCAAACAACACTACGGTGATCTGTGGTGCATATAACAGGAGTTTAACACCACTAATTGAAAGAAAAGATGTATAGTTTACGCATCAATTTATTATTTGATTTTAGAACGCTAATATAAGATTGTGCTATGATAAGTACACGAACGGTATACTTTGTCTTAAATATCTTAAAGAGGTCAACTGATGACTAAAAGAAGGCATGCATACGTATAATGATAAGAAACTTGACGAATATTAATGCTCGTTGCTTTCGTTGTTTTGAATCCTCCATCACTCAAACCGTCGCTTATTTACTTCCGGTAAACTTGACGGAGCTTACCGAGTGTCAAAGAGAGACTTGCTGTTTCCTGTAAACGATCTTCGATTGAAGATGAAATAGAACATAAGCGCTTGTTTTAATTTCATATCGCTGATGATTTTTGTACATGCAAATAGTTCATCTCATCAAATCACACATGCTGATCCCATCCTGAGAATCTGGCTACTATTTATTTTATTTATTGATATATAAAGATTTTGAACGGTGTTTCAAATTTCAAATTTTTCATTTTAAAGAATTAACATTTTAAATGTAAGATATTTTAAGAATATATATGTATATACAGTGGAACCTCCCCTAATGACCATCTCGCGTAGAAGACCACCTCACTAATCAGACCACTAAATTACAAAAAAAATTCAGTCTGTTTTTCACTTTTCAGGCATAAATCAACCTCACTTAGGAGACCATCTAACTAATCAGACCACTTGTAGCCAGTCACTTGGATGGTCTTAATAGCGAGGTTCCACTGTATTATGAACGACTCAGCTATTTATATAACTTACAAAAATATTTACAATAAGATGTTACCATTTTTGATAATTTTTCATGTGTAAATAAAATCAAAGACAGAGATAACCAAACAACCAAATTTATTTTTAAAAAAACCATGATAAAATTGTATAATAATTTTCACACGTAGAAAATTGCATAATGATAATTTTTGAAATGTAAAAATATAAAAGAGAGGGAGAACAGAAACAGAAAAGAAACAAAATTGCACCATGCATTCACAGATTATTTTGTATTTCCTGACGGAAGCAGGAGAATTGTAGATGTGTTTTAATTCCACCGAATGTAGACCAACATTTGTTTCCAAGCTATGATATTCGTGTGTTAGCTTTGATGAAAACTCAATGTATGTATGTATGTATGTATGTATGTATGTATGTATGTGTCCGTCCGTCCGTCCGTCCGTCCGTCTATCTATCTATCCATCTATCTATCTATCTATCTACCTATCTATCTATCTATCCTGTGTATCACAAACAAGTCATTGCAAATAAATTGCTGTTTATTTTGTAAATTGTCTCGATTCCTATTATGTCACTATATTCCTGCTTTTGATATTGTAACTCAGATTGTAAAATTATCTTCCGTTTTTAATTTAATGACAAGAAAATGCGCGACGGTTCGCTGGAGAAGAACTGCATTTCTTATCAAATGACAGTTTTCGTGTTCCTACATTGTATTTATTCATTACCTGCATCACTTTTCTGTATATAAATCCTGCAGGCGTTATAAAATTTGCATTTCGTTGCTTGTTTTAGGCATATCGATTGTATTTTACTGCGGGTTTACGACCAATCAATGCTGTGTGATTGTTTTACTGCTTTAGTAATTATTTTGATGACAATCAGAGAAGAAGTTAAATGTCTGTAACCCTTTGTTGTACTAAGATAGAAATATTTTCGTTTGAAATTTGAAATGGGTAGAAAATGAAATGTGTATTTAATAAAGTAAAAAAAGTGTATATTACTTCGTGCTGTGTCAGAAACTGCAATTGCATTTCTCGTGTTGCCACACAGGAGATGGGTACAATACTCAGGATAGCGTTGTTGTATATTTGGATTACTTGCTGTATTGGTGAGTATCAAACTTCATTTGAATATCAAGTTTTCATTAACAGACTGTTTTGCATTTTTGTGATTAATTTGTTTGTAAATGTAATTGGTGATTGAAAAATGTCTGTTAAGCACGAAGAGCAAACTCAGATAACAAGTTTTCTTCGAATCTTACATAATGAAAAATAATATGAATGTTTTCATGTTGTATGTATAATATTATTGCGTATTTTGCTAAACAACACTGTGTTACAACATATTTTACATTGAGTTTGAATTTACAATTCACTATGTTCTATCCAATTGCCTACTGAATGATATAAAGTCATATGATTTTACTGAAGTTCGAGTGAATGTTTCTTTCTGTTTCAATACCATGAAATATCTTCAATAAAGAAATAAAAGAAAAGTATTTAAAATTCAGCCCCATTCTTGATGCGTATCTTTTCGAAATAATTCTGATCGTTGCTAGAGCGACAACCCATTTAAAAGAAATGCTAGTCCCAGGAGTTTTAAGTAAAGTGGTTTAAACTTATGGATGACAAGTGATTTACAAAGCTTCACCTAATTCTAGGTGGGGGCCTCCCTAACCGAACTGGTAGAGTATTGGGCTTTAAAACAATTTCCACAAATTGTTCCACAAATCAGCGCGAATTTTATCCTCATAAACAGCTGTCATCATTAGACTGAAAGATTGTACTTTCTCTTTATATTTGCATTAAACAAATTGCAACAATATGTTTTTATTAAACATGTTATTTTCCATGAATATGTTATGATTGAACAAATGAAAATTAACGTCAACTCGACATTAAGGCATAACATATATGATTAGATTTTTTTTATGAAATTGAATAACCATAACGCAAACACAAATGCAAATTTTTCTGCGTGTTACGGGTGAGTTTCAACTAATGTATCGTATATTTGAAGAGAACTTCATTCTTATTTAAATTACACAATGACAAAAAAATTCAATGGATAGTACAAGTTACTATAAAAACTTATTGAACTCGGAAGATTGGTAATGTTTCAGCTTCAATAAAAGCCAATTGTAAATAAACGTCAAGACAAAAGTCAAATGGAGAAGTAAATGGATTATTAAACAAATGGATTGATGATATATTACGCAATTTGCTAATTGGATATCATTGATTTGTGGTGCATCTCAATTTTCATAAGACTTTAAGTAATTGGTTAATTTTATGTTCCATACTACCAAATTAAATTTGCCCTTCCTCTCATCTATTAGTAATACACAAGTATGTAGCGGTAATATTATCTCAACGTTTATATATTGCGGTTTATTATTGTGCAACTCATCATTCTCAATTAGGCCTATCCTTCAGTAAACCTTCAGAATATCGTGTTTCTCACTTTTCGATGTTTTGATTTTAAACTTTCGTTTCAAATAACAAGAAACAGGAGTTGCAAAACAATAAACAACAACAAATATCACAATTAAAACTTCACACATATCGAAGGCCACACATTTTATGGATGCCAATGCCAAATTGTGAAACATAACACCAAATTTTAAAAAAAAGTTTTTATATATTCAATATCCAACACTACATCCTGTATTTATTTCTTTGTCAGGTGGGTCGTCGGATACTGAGACAACCAGTCCTACAGCCAACTTTAGTGAAAATACGTCCTTAACAGATCGTATACGGACAACTGACACTGATGATGTTCAAGAATCAAAGCAGACCGAAACCTCAACATCACAAAACTCAACTACGATCACACAGATCTTTTCAACTCACACCGCCACCCTGACGACAATGGAGAACACTACAAGAGAAGATACTTCTTCAGAAGCACTTACAACAAAGACGACGCTGCATTCTTCCGTTACTTTGACTATGACGGATACATCGGTAAAAGGGGATTCTCAAGACACATCGTCTTTTTATACAGAAAATCCAACAATAAGCAATTCAGTTGTAAGTTCATTTACATCTACGTCCCCGGCATCAACAACTGCAGAAAATCTAATGGGATCAGGAATGAGTTCAAGTTTGCCTTCAACAATTACTATAGATAACTTGTCATACACTACACTTCCGTCGCAGGATCAGGAGAACAACACTTCAACAACAAGCCCATCGTCTGCCTCAAAGGAATATAATACCCCGGACGTCTCACTGTCACTTCAATCAACAGAATATGTGACGACAAAAGGCGTGACTGAAGTGTCAACTGAATCCTATTCTGACACTACAGAAACCAGTACTAATGGTTCAGTAAATGACCCTACCACTTCAGAATCATCTGATGATGAACATACTGTTACATCAAAATCAACAGCATTCACAGCCACAGCAGAGTTAACTGTTAACATATCAGAGGAACACAGCGAGAGCACAGTTGCACACTTATCAACATATGAACCAACAAATGGGGAGTCGTCTACAGATACATTTGTCTTAACAGAAGATACAAGTGATTCATTGAATAGCAACACATCGACATCTAAGTTGATACAGACAACAAAAACAAATGCAAACACAATAACTGACTCAGCAACGTATGTGCCAAGTCATGGAATTGACACAACAAATAGCACAAATAATAGAGAAGAGATAAATATGAGTACGACCATGCAGACAAATGGCTTTTCAACGAACGAACATGAAATGGAAAACCTGCTGAATACAAATGTACCGAGTACCTCCAATAGTAATCAAACAGGAAACGCTAGCCATCAAAACAAGTCTGATACAACTGAACACAGTAGCCTTACTCCTACGCTATCAAGTATGACATCTGAAACAACAGAAAATGACAATAAGGACACACAAACGACATCAAAAGGTTCACTAGAATTTACAGCACAATCTGGAACTGTTGAAATGACAATGACTAATATTTTTACTTCAGAAAAATCAATTACATATAATAACAGTAAAATCAATACAAACTTATTTTCTGAACAATTAAACAACAAAACAACGAGTGCACAATTTATTACAACAATCACACCAGAAAATATCACACAAGAAAGTGATTTGTCACCAAACAATTACGATAATTCTACGTCCAAGGTATTAGGCATAAGTGAAATAAGTACATTAAAACAAGAGCCAACAACATCAACAACTCCAACAGAGATATCAGATAATATAACATTACAAGCAACCACCGACATATATACAAAGGAACAGAATTCTACTTATTTGGTTACAAGTCACAATCCTTCTTCAAGTACGCCAACGGTAACAGAAACAGAAAATCATAGGGAAACAGTCAGGTCAAATGCATACGAAAGTACCACTTCAAGCATAACTACAGTAGCATCGACAATTTTTAATACTAGTACCAAAGAGAGTGATACTATTACAACATCAGTGGTAGAATCGCTAAATACTTCTCCAGAGTCTGAGAATACTTCAGATACATTGAGCGTGACTGATAATCCTTTGCTAAATGAGAATTCTAGAGAGCAAGTATCCTTGTCCACGTTCCTTCAATTCTCACACAGCACGGACAAGAGCATCATTACAGATACACTTACAACACATATCACCACATCACACAATTTAGCTGCAAACTCAGTGAAGTACTCAACCCAAGACACGACAATACTCGGAATGTCTGATACAACGGGAGATTACTCTATGTTAACGGACGAAACATACACATCGTCTCCATCATCCTTAAAATCTGGGCCCGTAACAATATCAATTTCCCAATCAAGTGAAATCACTGACAGTGTGACAAGTGCAAAAACAATAGCAAGTATAACGTCAACTGTATCTTCAGAATATACCACAGCACTGGCCACTCAAGAAGAGGATTCATTCAATTCATTGTCAGAAACTCCAGTAAGCACTAATCCAATTTCAGCACAAGCAGAGATGACAACTGTAAATGAACAATTAATTACCACCACATTTTCAGAAATGAATACGTCATACACACCTCCGATAATTTCAGAAGAAAAGACTGATGAAAAATCGTTAACGGTGTCTAGCCTGGAACATTCAACTGAATCATGGCTAAATACATCCGTCACAGCAAATTGGACCCAGTCACCACTTGAAATAAATGGGACCAATTCAGCATCAAATTTTGTAGAAACTGCTGCAAATGAAAAGGATTCATCGACAGAGCCTGGTACCACAAATTTATTATCGTTAAGTACTTATGATTCAGCACGTAATATTACATTGGTACCTAATACGTCTGAAACCATTGCAAACTTAGGCTTAACCACGATGCTTTCTGATAGAGGTACGGCAACTATTACATCGACTAATTCTGTTTCAAACACAGAAAATGTAACGACTAGTACTGTTACAGACACGGAAAGTACAACACATGATTTTACATTTCTGTCACAAGGTGTTGAAATCATTTCAACAACGAGGTCAGAACACTCAACAGAACTGAGCTCGACTGCAGCAATGTTCGATTTAGACACCGATACATTGTCCACAGAGTATGTGTCACACACAAAGCACGAAATGGAAACAACATATGCATCAGATTATTTTGGTTCTGATTTTTCTTCATCAGAAGGAACTACAGAAAATGGTAAGTCACCTACACCAAAATCATCTGATATTACAGGAACATCATCTACGGTATCAGAGAGGGATTCATCAACAATGTCAGAAGCGACCGATAGTTTAGGACTGTCCACTTTGAACGAAGGAAACTTTACCTCGGTTATTTTTTCCGGAAGTAGTTCCGTAGTTTCAGAAGCACCAGACGGAACACCAGAAACAAGCTCGGAAAGAACAGATACTACAAAAGTAAGCACTGAATCGACGTCAGTACCAAAACAATCGGACAGAATATATTCGTCTTCAGTTACGGACGCTAATAGCACATACACAGTAGGGAAAAGTATATATACAACAATGTCACCGACAACCACTGAAATTTCAACTACAGAAGTGCGAGATGAAAACACAGATATTCTGTCATCTACAAGAACCGAAAGGCCATCATCTGTAAAGTCACCTACGGGTGAAACGTATACGACATACTTGACAACGTTACCTGAAGAAACACGCGATGGAAGCGATATGTCTTCAACGGAAGAGTTAGGTACCTCATCAAGTAGGTCAACTTTGGGAGAAGATCGGGTGACATCGACATTTATGTCTGGTACAACGATTGACGTTTTAACTACAGCAACACCACAGCGCACCACAGAATTGGAATCAAGGTCAGTCAGTCTAAATATGGCCACAGGGGATATCACAGAATTGTCATCGGAGAAAAACACAGTTGTAACGTTATCAATCGACACAATGAGTACCACTGACGAGACCGAATCCACAACATCTGAATTGGAGACAGAAGTTGGACCGAATCAAACGACATTTACCTCTACAGACATAAGTTCTGATGTACCTGATTTCGGTACAGTAATGGTGACCACTATAAATGAATCAGTAAATGCTTCAACAGCCTTGACTTTAACGAATCAGAACACCTCTATAACGATGACACATACGGAAATATCCGATGAAACAACTATACACGCGTTGCACATTGATAAAACTACTTCGACAGATAATGCAAATTCAACAAAGGTTGTGTCTGAAACAACATCGGGAAATAATTATTCCTCCAATACTACAGGAGGACCTACAGAAGTGGTCATGGTCAATACAACTCTTGAGATGGAATCCACAAGTAGGTATTCGTACACAGAGATGGAGGCAAGTTCAACAATGATGATGAGCGAAGACACAAGTATTTCACCTGTGACAGACGATTCCTCAGGTAAGTCAGTTAAAGCGTCTTGTATGTTGTCATCGTCATACACAAATAGTACAGTACCAATATATTCGACTAGTCTGTCTGGAACACTGTATGATATGACATCGGAAACAACTACAGTAAATGTCCCCAAAACTACTTAATCAGGGACAGAACATGGGATAAAGAATTTCTCAGATGCTTCACACACTGATCTGGTGACAACTCCAGTAACCTTGACAGAAAAATAACCGAGTTTGAGATTACATCATCACGTTCAATTTTATCTACATCGTCTTCCACAGAGAGTATAAAAGGTTTGTCATCTGATGAACACGTTTCAAGTGAAATAGTAGAGTCATCGTCACTTTCAACCATTAAAGTAAATAATCAAAATTTTACGAAAAGTATATACGGTACTAAAACAGGAAATGATTCAGAAAGGACAAGCGTGGCCATTTCTTCAAACCGTTTAGAAACAACGCCCCACACGCATTTATTGGTAACCGTATCGTCGCTGTCGGTTTCCGAAATATCAACAGAAAAACGACCGTTGACTCCTGTTCCTGATAAAACAACCTATTCAGAATTTCCAACAATACTTGACACGGTTACTAATGGTGAGTTATCATCAGGAATTTCAAATGTAGAAACGAGGTCATCAACAGACATATCTGAATTAGGAACAACTTCAAAAGCTGCATCGGAATCAGCTAACACATCAAACTACAACTGTATACAACGCGATTTCGAGATATATTAACTGAAACAGAAACGCCATTCATTTCTGGTGACACTGTAAATCAACCATTAAACTCTTCCAAAACAATTTTGGAAACAGCGGAAACGAAAATGTCAACGAGTGTCACCGAAGAGCTAGAGACGTCACGGACAAATTGGATATATATCGCTAATGACCGAATATCGCAAACGACAGTAAAAACTTCAACAGAAGGGTTAGAATCATCCACAAATTTGTCAGATGATGCTACAAATATAGGATCGTCTTCAGCCACATTCGAAATGGTAACAGATTCATCGACTACCTTGTCAGACAAAATCACAGCAGCTGAGGTATCAGCAGATGTGCCAGAAACAATATATGTAAACGGTCAGAATGCTTCGACGTCATCGTTTCAAGAATTAGGATCGGATAATACAGCGGATAATTTTCCATCAACATTCTTCCCCATTGCAGCAAATGTAAATGACACAGTAAATGCATCATCATAAATGTCTTATTCAACACTACTGTCTACGAGTTCTGGTACAGATACTGGAGCTCTGTTATCTACCGAGCTCTCAGAGGACATGAGTACCATATGTCTCATAAAAGTGGTGACAACAAAGGTGGCATATACTTCTACCACTGATCCGATCCAGACCCCTTCATATACAACCAATAATATTCTAAACACTGACGATGTATCGGTAATCATAGTAATAGGTAAAGGGTGTCTTCTGTTTAATATTATTTCATTCATTTGAACACTTGTTACCTAATGCAATAAATAGTTCTACCCCATTTTCTCTTTCTGTTCTTTAAGAAGGACGAAACATTTCTATGTTATTTTTAATGGATGCTTTTAAACAGTCTTTGACACAATCACTTTTTGGATTTCCAGAATTTTAAAACTATTTAATTTGGTTTATGGTATGCCTGTAAATGTCTTCATATGAAATGGGACTTTTGAGCAATACAGATCAGACGATAGTTTCCAATACGGAAAGAATTCATTGATAACGACCAATCAATAGGATATATGAATATTGTTCAATTTATCCGAAGATCTTTGTCATATCAAAGTTTGCGTTGATTAATATCCTTTTCAAGAAATTCAAATGAAAAATAAGGTTGCAGTTGATATAAGTTTGCTCTGTCTTGATAATTTAGATATAAGGATCAATTAGTATATCAAGCGCACCTTGGTACCGCACTTACACGCGTTCATGCATGGCTGATATGCTTTTTTATTTCTGTGTTCATTTCATCATTGTATATGAAGTTCTGGTAGATGAATGACTCTTGTTAAGTTTATCCGTAACAAATATGATTGCGACCCTGGATTATTATTGTATCTTTGAATTAAATAGAATCAATGCATAATTCGATTTGTTTTTATGTTCTTCAGGTGAAGAACCACATATTGATGGCAGCACAGGACCAAATACTAGTAGTAGTTCCAGAGCGGAAGGTAATCTACCCCTTGCCACGACTGTTAATAAAATCATGTAATACGTTAAATGAAAGAACTAAACTATTTTAAGAGTTTTGTGAAAGCGAAAAAACAAGAACAATTTATTCATTTTCACATACTAGATTGGTGTCATTGGTTAGAAATGATGTATTTTGAACTTTTGATATTTGTCATTTTATAGATAATATCAGTGGCACAGTCTGAAGATATTTATGACTTCAAGTTTTCAAAACATTTACAGATCAATACTATACCAGTCAGACGACCATAAAAGAAATGTCCACTAGTGAATCTACGCAACACACAGATGAAACCACAAGAGAAATAACTATTGGTGATACTGAACTTACAACTATGTCTAAAACAACAAATTCAGAAGGTGTATTTTCGACACTACCATCAGACTCTACAGAAGATACATCCACAACATACATGGGGACATCAGATTCACCAGAGGTATCTGACACATTCGCACCATCAACAGGGACAAAAGTTACTTCATTTTCACAACTGGACGAAACCGCTACTACAACGGGCTTATACTCCGCATCAAAGGATGGTACAAACGATCCTCGCGATAGCAGCACTTCTTTAGAAACGTTTTCCTTGTCGCCAAATGAACAAGGTACCATGGTTCACAGTTCATCCCTTCCACAAACCACAGAAACAGCAGCAAGTGATACAACGATCTTGTCAGATGCAGTTACTTCGGAAGAAAAGAAGACAGCTGCACAAACATTATCGAATAAACAAGACAGCGAGGGTACAACAGATTCACAAAATCCCAACATGGGGGCTACCGATAATACGGAATCATATTCTTCCTCCACGGGTGATACAACTGCTAGTACGAAATTGTTTACGGACGAGAGTACCACAAATGAAGGAACATTTAATTCAGCATCTTCATTGCTGGACCTTGGAGGTACAACTGCAACTAATACAACTACTAGGACTACTGATAATACAATGTCAACAATTAATTCGACAACGCAAACGAATGGTAACACTGAAGATGTGTCTAATGAGACAAGTATGAAAACAAAAGCAATGACTTCACCATCTTCTGTGTATAACAATGAATTGTCAAGTACATCCCATAACCCGCCGTTGACGACAGACGCTACATCTAGTGTAACCAGTGAAACATACAGTGCAACATCCGTGTCATCGAGTAAATACACAGTGCCAAATACATTTTCCTCATTACAAGGAAATGAAGAACAAAACACACAAACCGAAAACTCTGTCGTTACCTTTTCAACAACCTTGTCTTCTAGCAAAATGCAGACTGACGAGTCAACAAGTGTGTCTGTGGATGGAAGTTCCACACAAGACATTACAACATCGGTAACGGAAGGAGACATTTCAAGCGCAACATCTACTTTGGCATCGGAAAGGGAAGGAGATACGTCAAGCCCAATGTTAGACACAGCTTCTACTACAACATCGGTAATAGAGGGAGACTTGCCAAGCACAACATCTACTACAACGACGATAACAACAGAGGGATACATGTCAAGCCCAACGTCTACTACAACATTGGTAACGGAGGGAGAAATGTCAAGCGCTACGTCTACTACAACATCGGTAACAGAGGGTGACATGTCAAGCGCTACGTCTACTACAGCATCGGTAACAGAGGGGGACATGTCAAGCGCAACGTCTACTACAACATCGGTAACGGAGGGAGAAATGTCAAGCGCTACGTCTACTACAACATCGGTAACAGAGGGTGACATATCAAGCGCAACGTTTACTACAACATCGGTAACAGAGGGAGACATGTCAAGCGCAACGTCTAGTACAACATCGGTAACAGAGGGAGACATGTCAAGCGCAACGTCTACTACAGCATCGGTAACAGAGGGAGACATGTCAAGCGCAACGTCTACTACAGCATCAGTAACAGAGGGTGACATGTCAAGCGCAACTTCTACTACAACATCGGAAACAGAGGGAGGCATGTCAAGCGCTACGTCTACTACAACATCGGTGACAGGCGGAGAGAGATCAAGCCCAACGTCTACTTCAACATCGGTAACAGAGGAAGGCATGTCAAGCGCAACGTCTACTACAACATCAATAACAAAGGGTGACATGTCAAGCCCAACGTCTACTACAACATCTGAAACAGAGGGAGGCATGTCAAGCGCTAAGTCTACTACAACATCTGTAACAGAGGGAGACATGTCAAGCGCTAAGCCAACTACAACATCGGTAACAGAAGGAGACATGTCAAGCCCAAAGTCTAGTACAACATCGGTAACAGAGGGGGACATGTCAAGCGCTACGTCTACTTCAACATCGGTAACAGCAGGAGACTTGTCAAGCACTACGTCTACTACAGCATCAGTAACAGAGGGAGAAATGTCAAGCGCTAAGTCTACTACTGCATCGGTGACAGACGGAGAGAGATCAAGCCCAACGTCTACTTCAACATTGGTAACAGAGGAAGGCATGTCAAGCGCAACGTCTACTACAACATCGGTAACAGAGGCTGACTTGTCAAGCGCTAAGTCTACTACAACATCTGAAACAGAGGGAGGCATGTCAAGCCCAACGTCTACTACAACATCGGTAACAGAAGGAGACATGTCAAGCGCTAAGTCTACTACTGCATCGGTAACAGAGGGAGAAATGTCAGGCGTATCTTCTGCTACAACGTCGGTGACGGAGAAAGACTTGTCTAGCGGAACCTCTAGTACAATATCGGTAACAGAGGAAGAAATGTCAAGCCAAACGTCTACTACAACATCGGTAACAGAAGGAGACATGTCAAGCGCAACGTCTACAGCAACATCGGTAACAAAGGATGAAATGTCAAGCGCAAAGTCAACTACTATATTGGTAACAGAGGGAGAAATGTCAACCGTAATGTCAACTACAACAGCAGAAAACATGTCTAACGCAACATCTGCTAAAACATTGATAACACAGGGAGACATGTCAAGCTCAACGTCTGCTACAACATCGGTAACAGAGGAAGATATGTCAAGCACAACAACTTCTACAACAATAGTAACGGACGGAGAATTTTCAAGTGCAAAATCTACTACAACCTTGGTAACAGAGGGAGACATGTCAAGAGCAAAATCTACTACAACGTTGGTAACAGAGGGAGACATGTCAAGCGTAACGTCTACGTCAGCATTGGTATCAGAGAGTGACATGTCAAGCGCAACGTCTACCACACCCTTGATAGTAAAGGGAGACATGTCAAGCGTAACGTCCACTACAGCATTGGAAACAGAGGGTGCCATGTCAAGCTCAACGTCTACTACAACATCGGAAACAGACGGTGACATGTCAAGCGCAACGTACACTTCAACATCGGAAACAATGGGAGGCAAGTCAAGCGTAACTTCTAGAACAACATCGGGGACAGAGGGAGACATGTCAAGCGCAATGTCTACTTCAACTGTGGTAACAGAGGGAGACATGCTAAGCGCAACGTCTACTATAACATTGGAAACAGAGGGAGACATGTCTAGCGTAACATCTGCAACAACATCGGTAACAGAGGGAGATATGTCAAGCGCAACAATTACTACAGCATCGGTTTTAGAGGGAGACATGTCCAGCTCAGCTTTTTCTACAACACCGGTAACAGAAGCAGACATGTCCAGCATAACGTCTAATTCAACATTGGAAACAGAGGGAGACATGTCAAGCACAGCCTCTACGACATCATCGGTGACAGAGGGAGACATGTCAAGCGCAACATCTACTTCAACATCGGTAACACCGGGACGCATATCAAGCGCAACGTCTACAACAACACTGGTAACAGAGGGACACATTCCAAGCGCATCGGCTATTACAACATCAGTAACAGAGGGAGTCATGTCGAGCGCTACGTCTACTGCTGCATCGGTAACAGAGGGGGAAATGTCAGGCGTATCATCTGCTACAACGTCGGTGACGAAGAAAGACATGTCTAGCGCAACATCTACAACAACACTGGTAACAGAGGGACACATTCCAAGCGCATCGTCTATTACAACATCAGTAACAGAGGGATTCATGTCGAGCGCTACGTCTACTGCTGCATCGGTAACAGAGGGAGAAATGTCAGGCGTATCATCTGCTACAACGTCGGTGACGAAGAAAGACATGTCTAGCGCAACATCTACTACAACATTGGTAACAGAGGGGAGCACGTCAAGCGCATCATCTACTACGTCATCAGTAGCAGAGGGAGACTTGTCCAGCTCAACTTCTTCTACATTGGTAGCAGAGGATGACACGTCAAGCGCAACGTCTACGACATCATCGGTAACAGAGGAAGACATGTCAAGCGAAACTTCTATTTCAACATCAGTAACAGAAGGAAACGTGTCAATCGCAACGTTTACTTCAACATCGGTTACAGAAGGAGAAATGTCAAGCGCAACTTCTACTTCAACATTAGTGATAGAAGGAGACATGTCAAGCGAAGCATCTACTTCAACATTAGTAACAGAGGGGGAAATGTCAAGTGCAAGGTCTTCTACAACATCGGAAACAGAGGAAGACATGTCAAGCGTAACGTCTACTTCAACATCGGTTACAGAAGGAGAAATGTCAAGCGCAACTTCTACTTCGACATTAGTAACAGAAGGAGACATGTCAAGCGTAGCATCTACTTCAACATCAGTAACAGAGGGGGAAATGTCAAGTGCAAGGTCTTCTACAACATTGGTAAGACAGGGAGACATGTCAAGCGCAACGTCTGCTACAACATTGGCAACAGAGGGGGAAATGTCAAGAGCAAGGTCTTCTACAACATTGGTAACACAGGGAGACATGTCAAGCGCAACGTCTGCTACAACATCGGCAACAGAGGGAGACATATCAAGTACAACGTCTACAGCAGCATCAGTAACAGAGGGGGACATGTCAATCGCAACGTCTACTACAGCATCGGGTACAGGAGACATGTCAAGCGTAACATTTACTTCAACATTAATAAACGAGGGGGAAATGTCAAGTGTAACGTCTGCTTCAAGATCAATAACAGAGGGAAACTCAGTCAGCAGCGAAATAAATGGTATAACAAATGAGCCTTCAACAAGTACAACGATGGGAAGTAATTCGTCAGGCAACACTGAATACCATACTTCAACTCAGGTTTCAAAACCTGACACAAATGATACACTAGGATCATCATCTATTACGAATCAGTCGAACTTACACTCAACAACTGAAATTACTCACGAGACAACTTCAGATGAAACTATTTCAACAACCTTGACGAACGCCCCTTCCACGGCCTCGACTGAAGTATCACAAAGTAATCTAGCAACAAGCTTTGACAATTCTGGTACATCAGTGTCAGCTACTGATACAGCTGTAACAGACAAGGTGACATTGCTCTCGACAAAATCGGACTCAAGCGATGTATCTATGACGTACACTTCTTCTACAGATACCACAGTGGACAGAAGCGGAACAAAACAGACCGAAATGAGCTCCATTGGGCAAGATCAATCAGTTGAAACGACCGTTAGTCATTTGAGCGCATACGAAAGTACATTAACGACTTCGCAAAAAGTGTCAGAAACAACGGATATAGACGGACAGTCTGTGTCTACAGTAAGTCAACAAAGTGAGAGAACAGAAACGGGAACAACGGGTGCACAATCCAGCTCATCAACTGAGAGGCTAACAACAAACACCGTCGATACTACACTAATAGAAACATCCAGTGACGTCACCTTGAGTATGACAAACACGAGCGAGTTTATCACCGAGTCGTCCACTAGTTATGTATCTGAAATAAGTACATCTACAGGAAGTCAAACATCAGATCCTGATACAAATGCGATAGAGAATTCCTACAGTTCGTCGAGTGTAACAAGTTCAGCTGAGGAAACAACTCACAGTACGGAATTAGAGGAAACACTTGTGACAGACAAAACTACAAACGTCAGTTCCACGTTTGTAACAACTGAAGATAAAATCAATATAACAACTGTTAATCGTTCGACGACATCATCGACGAATACTGTTACTTCGACACATCTAACTGATCATAGTACGTCATCGTCCACTAACACGGCATCCGATGTAAACTCACTTTCCAGCGAAAATTCAATTTCTACCGAGGAAAACAATAAACGGAGTACTATAACAAGCTCAGGTTCTGACACCACTGCGCCAAGTATCAGTACAATGAATACGAATACAACATTGTCAACCTCATCAGACGACAATACGGAAACATCGACAGCTCTGGACACTGCGTCTGTTTCCTTTACAAATATGGTCGTTGAAAACGTTACCGACACGACGGTGAATACAAATTCATCTAGTGAAAACCAAACCCCATTTTCTACAATGAATATAACATCTGTTACCATGGAATTGAAGCATACATCGGGAGTCATTTCAGAAATACCATCTACATCTTTTACTACCGATCAAGAGGTCACAACAGATGATACTAAATCTACGTTATCCACCGATTCGTCTGTCACAACTAATTCACCTAACACGAATGGCACGGTTCAGACAACTAATGATGATGTTTCTAGCAGTGCAAAAACAAGCGTCACTACCTCCTATGACCAAACTACTGATGGTACTATATCATCGGTTATGACGTCAGACACAACTGCTGAATTAACAACAACACAAGAAGAAGTAACTGGGTCAATCTCAAGTTCAGTTAGTGAGTTTACAACTATGGCTGAGACTTCTACTCAGACTATCCCTCAAACATCAGAGGTTGAAAGTTCACAGATCACTGGTATGACGAGTACAAGTAAATCCATGGTAATGACGACTACCGTGTCAAATAATGCCGGAGCCACTGAAAATCCTACAAATGGGGAATCCAATGCAGATGATGTAACATCGACAGTCAAATGGACTATAGCAACAGAGCAAGCTCTTGATTCCCCAAAAGCTGAATACACTGGGAATATAAAACTAGAGGAAGAATTCAATCCGAGTCTACTTGACAAGAATTCAGAGTTATACAAACAAAAGGAAGCGGAAATGATCGCATTTGTGAGTATCGATTTACATATTGTTTTGTTGTTTAATATTTCAGGACTTAGATATAACAGAGAAAAAAGAAAAACAATCAATAGATTGAAAATAATGAAAATGAATAAATAAACTACAGTAAAAAGAAGCTTGATTTTTTATTTGTTCCGATGTAAATGATTATCCCAAACATTATTATTTTGGAAAATTTCTTTTCAGTTAGAGAAATTGTTAGGACTGACAATTCTTGCAGGAAGCGTGTTTGAAATTGACATCACAGGTTTTCGGTAAGTAAACAATTTTCTCATTTCATTCTAAAGGGTCGTACAACTAACGATTTGTTAATCTTTTACATTTTCTAATCTATAAATGGCATTGGTGCTGAATTGAGATACGCTGATCTATGTTATTCATAACGGTTTTCGACTATTTTGATGTTTTGATTACTTTTTAGTAACCTATGTTAATGACATCCAATTACCAAGTTATTATTGCGACATTCACCTTATACTTAATGGTGTTGTTTTCACATTATAGACCGGGTAGCGTCATCGTTGATTTCGAGGTTGTTTTTGTGAATGCATTGTATGACGAGCAGTACCTGACCTCAACTCTCAACACAGCATACTACTCTATCTTTGACCCTCAGCATATCATGCTGGACTACTTCACCAAGTTCTCCTGTGAGTTATTAGATTGATTAATGATGAAATTACGAAGGATTGTCAAAAAGAGTGTACCATTGGTCAACCAACATTAATAATAAATTGAAAATATAATGTTGAACTGTATGATGTATAACATGTTAACAAGGAACACCGATACCTTCAGGGCACATCATTCAATCCACTTCTGGATTCAGTGTTATTTTTCATGTTTAAAGAGACCGATATCGGTTCAGACTTCTATTTTGTAAAACATAGCTACTTCTGCATTTTTATGTTCTACATTTTACTTTTAGTAAAAACCGGAAATGAGTCATCAGACGATACTGTGGGATCGACAACTAGTCGTAAGATTTCATGAGTACTTCAACATATTTTCTGTCTCTTTCTATCCTTCTCCCCCTCTCTCTGTCTAACATTGGAATTAAGGTTTAAATCGACTTTACGCATCCATATATCTCTCTTCTATTGCGACCAATTTTAAAACGTGTTGTCATGTACAATATGGCTGTAGTAAATTATTATATAAATTTAAAGAAAAGCAAAATCATAAGCCGATTACCAATAAATAAAGTCTTGAGGTATATTAAATAAAAAAAATAATTTAAAAATGTAAAACTTTCGATTTCCACTACCGCAAAATGAGAAAACGGCAACCGTATTATATGTAGATAATATAATATGACATTATTTTATTTCAAGTCAAAATGCTTATCTTAAATTCTGCATTCTTGTATCATTGTAAATATAAGAATCCATTATTTATTGTTTTGTTCACTGTTTATTTCTTTTCCACAATAAGTTCCGGATCCATGTGACTCCTCACCTTGTCCATCTATGTCGTACTGCTATACTACTGACGAGGGCTACAGATGTCAGTGTATGACTGGTTACGTACTGGACAGTGACTTATGCAAAGGTTTGTTTCTCTTGTTGTATTTAAATTTTTAAAACTGCCGCACTTCTAACAATGAATTCTAATAATCGAACCGAAAAACAAACTTTGACCTTGAATATTGTAGAAATGTTGTTGAATACCATTAGAGAACCTTTCACTTATAACCTTAAAACCGTATTTCGATGAGAGGTTGTAAGTTTGGCCTATGCACGACACTTCCAGCCATTGAGCGGCTAGGGTCCTTAAACGTTTTTAAACCTTGGTTTTAACCGGTTTTGAATGTTTTGATCTGTTCCTTGTAGAATACAAAATATACCACTCTGCAAAAGTTAAATACGATGTTTATAATTTTATGTAAAAATATTTATTGCAACTAGCTAAGAGTAATACCCAACTTGGAAAGTAAGGAAAATTATTCTACCATCCAGATTTTTTCATGAACTAATTTATGAAAAATATTAAATTATCTCTGTTTTGTATAATTTGTAAAATTTTTTACTGTCGATAAATAAAGGTTTTGTGAATATTTAAAATTGTTGGTTTACTTTTGAACAGATATTGATGAGTGTGTGGATGACGTGTGTCCTCTTTACTCTACCTGTAACAACACAGAAGGGAGTTATAGCTGTAAATGTGATGCTGGTTTTACAATGGAAAACGGATTGTGCAATGGTATACATGTATTATATATGCATGTATTTTTCTTTTACGCCACACTTGACAAGATTTCATTTATTTTATAGCAACCTATTTTAATTGGACAGAAACCGGGTACAAATGTATCCAGAAGATACAACCGACCTTCCGCGAATTAACTTACAAACTTTCTCACATTATCAACCGTTCTGACCTAACGTGAATGGCTAAATGGCAAACAGCGCGATGCTCTAGCCATTAAGTCACAGAAAGTTTTTGTTATATGGTAATTACAAGCATAAATAAGCCAAGTAGCTCCACCAATGAGTGCAATCGTGCTCATAAGGACTATTCTGTCGATTTCTAAATAATTTGCATTGTGTCATTTCACATACATTTACATTTTTGTAACTTGTTAGAATTTTTTGTTGAATGTTTCATAGATTTCAATTGTATCTTTTGATATAAGAAAATTGTAGTGAGTAAATGACGCAAATAGTGTGACTAATTACAATTTGTTTAGAATTCCACTACAAGAAAGAATAATTTCGAAAAGAAAATACTGCTGCATAATTATCTTTAAACAATATGATAAACCAGACAAGTCTCTATTGATTCTCTAAACAGATGTCGACGAATGTGAGACGGACATCCCCTGTTCGAATCTTTCCCAGTGCATCAATACAAATGGACACTACTTCTGCAAATGTAATGAGGGATATAGGTCTGTCAATGACACATGTGATGGTATGATCTATCTATCTATCTATCTATCTATCTATCTATCTTTCCATCCATCCGTCCATCCATCTATCTATCTATCTATCTATCTATCTATCTATCTATCTATCTATCTATCTCAGGTATTGAATTGAAACAAAAGTTATTCATGCATAGCGATAAATTTGATTTTATATCTGATTCTCGTATAATTTCACGTGCTTTATTTTATCTTTGCTACTTTCGCTCTATTTTTATAATATCTCCATTTTCATAACTTTTCATTAGAGGCCTACACTCTCTTTTGTAGATTTTGACGAGTGCCAAGAGAACTTATGTCAACTACATTCAACATGTGAAAATACACCTGGGAGTTTTAAGTGCGAATGTGATGAAGGGTTTCAGTACTACGATGGTCTCTGTAAAGGTAAACTTATACTAATCGAAAATGTCTTGATTACTCAATTTGTGTTCCCTTACTTCACTCTTATACAGATATCTCCTTATGTAGATAAAGAATCTCAAATAGTGACATATGCTTGACAATAAGAACCATTGAGTATTCGTCAATTTTTGACCTGTCAGTACTTTTCGGGCGAGGTCTTGAAATTGGGGTCTGCTTTGAGCAACCTGCAGTTTTGGCATCAATTACTGAGAAGTAATTGGAAAGATGCTATTATTTCAAAGAACTACAGGTGTGTTGCCCACTATGAGTTTGAACTCCAGCTGAACAGAGACAATCCCATTTCCGGAATAGTAACAAACTGCCATTAGGATATGCGTATAATAAAAAAAAACAGAATAATTAATTTTTTATTTACATTTCCTTTTCTTTCAGATGTAAATGAATGTGTAACGGATCCATGCCCACCTGGTACTAACTGTCTGAACACACAGGGGAGCTTTTCCTGTCCTTGCAAATCGGGATACTCTATGGAGGGGAACGGGACATACTGCTCAGGTTAAATTATTGATGTGCAAAATACTTGAAAAAGATTATCATTCACTTAAATAATGAAGACTTCATCGGTCAAATGTTTTGTTTTATTTGTATAATTGAAATGTTAAACATGTATAATATATGAAAGGTAAAACCAAAGCAGAAAAAAGAAGTAAGATCAACAAAGATTAAGGCAAATAAAGAATTTATACTTATGTATTACTACAGATGAAAGAAAAATCCAGTGTAATTTGTGATGTTGAATTTCTTTGTAGATATTGACGAATGCATAATGAGCGGTTGTCCAGCTTTTAGCAACTGTACGAACGCACCTGGGGGATATGACTGCATGTGTCTTCATGGCTTTATAGACACAGGAAGCACTTGTATAGGTAAATACCTATAGGGTTTGAATTGCATTTTTATTGCGTTTATCGTTTTATATCGGAAACTGCTATAGGGGCATTTTTAATGAAGCGCGGTAGCGCTTCATGTAGAAAATGCCCCTATACCACTTTTCGATATAAAACGATAAACGCAATAAAAAAAGCAATTCAAACCTTATATTTACATTTGTTCGGCGTAATTTCCTATTTCAGGGACATTTACTCTATGTTGCTAAGGTAAATAGCAACGGCTTACGGTATCTAGATGAGAGATAATAAGATATTTCATAACTTTATTTTTTAATAGATAAAGTTTTTAATAGATAGAGTGAACTGGAGATAAAACTTAACGAAAAATGAAAAACATTTTTGACTTTCATTTAAACATATAACAATATTTCGTTTTAATTGATAAACGCTTTAAACACAATTATATCACGAAAAAAAGTGTGGTATCCACTCATTTCATCTCTAAGGGGTAACAGGGCGCGACCTGGCCGTTTTTTTCGTTTTAAATTATTTTCTAGTGATTTTATTTAATTTCCGTAAAGCTGCTTTTATGTCAAATATTTTGGGGTTATATTCAAGAATTGGAGACAAGGTATCGCCGTAGCGTGAAATCTGACAAGTACATGTAGGTCATGTAGATCAGCTGGTCTGTATATAGGTCATGTATACATACACGGTAACTAGGGAAATCAGTTGCTGATACGCAAGTATGGCAGCA
>JACSZP010017152.1:5173-23202 GCA_016161895.1 Pinna nobilis | reverse complement strand
TAGTTAACGTGGCACCCTTCTTATCTTGAGGTAGTGGGCTGGAATTCACGTTGCAGACTCAGCTGGCTTTTCCTGTAGTTCGGATGTGTCCAGTGTCCGGTGTCACAGTATGTTTCGGCATGTTAGAGCACCTCACTACTTAATGACAGTAAGATGCGAGCATAGCCCAAATTTATAGCCCTTCACCGACATACGGTGACGTCTCCATATAAGCGAAATATTATTGAGTGGGACGCTAAACAACCAACATATCAAGAATGCCCAATATGTCATACAAGGAATGTTTAAGTCTAGCGTCTAGGTTGTTTTCAATGTTTGGGGAATGCTTTCTGAACTGGGCAAATACACAAGTACTTTATATGTATTCTCATCAAAGACAAGACATAGTACCTTTGGTAACTTCAGAGCTTTCAATAACTGTTTAAACACAACAAATAGTAAACTTTCGGCGAGGATCACAGAAATGTTCATTTCTGACGGAACTCCATATGTATTCATCTTTTGTTTGTTAGGTGATTTATCTTGAAATATTACATGATTGTTATCCGAAAACAAATAAACAGGCGTGAAAGGTAAACAAACTCGCCGAATAAATAGATTTAACGATGAGAATAATAATACTGAAATAGGATGTCACATCCGGGTTCTCGGAAAGTGTTTAGTTCATGTCAAGATATGAAATTATGAAGACCCACTCATTCAGTGCATTTTGTCTTGATATTATACTTTTAGATTTATTCAAGCATCCAAACTTTTCAGTAAAGGGGATGATGGAGAATTGAACAGGTTGGGAAAAGACGATATAAACCTCAACAAGGTGGATAGAGGTCGGAGGGGAGATATAAGGCACTATATGATTCATTGGGTTGATAAAATTTCATACTGCGTATCCGTGTTTAATTAGAATTACATGTATATTGATAACCAACTAAAACCATTTTTATCTCAATAAAATAAACTAAAAGAGGTACCAAGGAACATTTGAACATCTAGGTCCTTATATACATGTATATGAAATGTTGGGAATAATAACGGTTTCAATGTGGAAAACAATTGCAAATCCTTAACGGGATGGGACCAGGTGTCCAGAAAGAAACAGCACCCCTGTTTGGTAGGCTGCTACCAATTGTACCATTGGGACCATACGAGTTTAGTGAAATACCGATGTCGGTTGAAAATTTAATTGTGGTCTTGATCTTACTATCAAAAAACAATCACTACAAATGGGAGTGCTCCAAAATATCATCCGATATTCTTGAGAAGGGATAAAGTTATCATAATGGTTTTCTGGATTCCCCGTTTAATCATAAAACTAATTGCATGTTTATAAGTTTGAGGTCATTTTAAAAAGTGTTTTGAGGTATTTACGCGTAAGATTTATCACTATAACTATCCCAACTATGAAATTGACGAGGAATTGCCAAATTACGTTTTGGTTCACTTATTAAATTCTTCTCTTCGAACAGATAAATATGAGATTTGAAGCCCCTTTCACAAAGAATCTTACGATAAAAATAACTCGTAGCCGTAAGTGTATGAAATTTTGATATTGTTTATTTGACAACCTCTTGATGTAATTCAATACATATAGTCACACTGTGATTTATACCTTTCATGTAAATCAATTTCATCACATTTGGTCACACTTATCAAAACAGACAAGATATGATCAATTGTTGATCGTAAGATTCTTTGTGAAAAGGGCCCCAGGAGTCAAGGGGGTAAGAAGCGCCCGTTTACATGCAATGATACTGTTAAAAAATTAAAAGATTTGATTAATGGTTGTGTTGATGGAAAATGAATAGATAAATCATAGGTCAATACACAAACATGTTGATGATACAATGTATTTCAAAAATTAATTCATATATCAGTGGCGTAGGAAGTACATTTGGAAGGCAAACAATTATCATGATGCATGCTTTAATAATAATAATAATAATAATAGTAATAATAATAATAATATTATTAATAATAATAATAATAATAATAATAATAATAATTATAATAAATGAAAAAATAAAAGGGGTGGAAAGGGGCAAATCCATCTTTTACGAAACATCTTATAAACATTTTTGCTTTTCGATTATGCACTTAATTCATTAAAATACATTCAAAATCAACAATATAGTTACAAATATGTTTAGTTTATCATTACCAAAATCAAAAGTTTCAGTGGTTGAGCAACCTTATCAAAAGGGCGAACAACCTTCCCTCGTTTCCTAGGTTTATGGAATGAGAACGCTTAACAAGAGAATCTCAAATTCTTAATTGGGTCATGGGGAATATTATATATCTCGTTTTTTTAAATTATTCACCCAAGAATCATTGTATAAATCACAATAACTGTAATATCAAAGAATTTAAGATCAGCAAAACAAATCACTGAAAATAGTAACTTCTTATTGGCTAAAACACAATTTTTCATATGACTCCAAAATATTTGCCTGTTACTCGGAGAAATTTTCATGGGTGACAGGAACTGTCTTCTGCAAATATCCTAAGATTCTCAGAAGTTTGGAACTCTTAATTGAACATAAAAGTTATTTAAAGACATTTTGTAATGTACATTATGCAGAGCCTGGCCACTCTTACGTCATCAGACAAAGTCTATCATCATTTAATTTTGTATTCAACTACGCAATTCTTAGATAATTACTGATGACATTATATTTTAGTGTAAAAATTTTCTTTCTTACATAAAACGAGAAGGAAACAAAATACGAATTATCTAATGTATACTCAGAAATGTGGCTTACGACTCTACATCTCTCTAAAGGATTATATTATTGCTACATATCCAGAGCTAAAATGATATTGCTCGAGGGCAAATATTGTTTAATGTAACGCTGCCATATTACTTGAAAACATTTGGTATCATTATCTATTTAACGAGTAAAATCTAATTTTCATATTGCCAAGCTGTTAGATACGATAAAAAAAACTGACATGGAAAAATTACTGTTGACATCAGGTGTAAAGTACTAAGCACAGAAATTAAGACATTTTCTGCCAGGCAGTGTTTTGAAAAAAATGCTGAAACAGGACTTATTGATACAAAATTATTTTCCTAATTACTGGAAGTCTGAATTTAGGAAATTTAGAGCTCATGAACAGTTAGGTATGTGAACCCTACGTACTAAGTGACACAATTCCTAAAATATAGTGATTGACATTGCAACGTTTGCATTTTTCCAAATTTCGGAGAGGGTTATGGGCCAAATATTTGTACCGTTTTGGCAATTTTGTCGTTAGAATAATATTCTGGTGATATGTGTCAGTAAACTGATTGAAAGTATTTCGAGGGATTCATATATAAATGGCTCAATGAAGGAAAACAAAATATTTGACATATTTTCATTTCATATGAATATGTACAATATCAAGTCAAGTATTGTTTCAATCAATTAGCAATTTGGATACACATATATTTTTCTCCTTAGAATGAATTCATTTAAGATAAATACCCAACGCTCTCTCTATCTATCTGTCTCTTTTAAAGAGTTGTGCGTATAAACACACATAAATAGACCTACGCATAAACACCCAACACGCATAAATCTGAATACCTAGACATTAGAAAAGAGCATTAAAATCTACTTCAAACTTGGTTTCTTATTAAATTTTAATCAAGTAATTTGAACCTTTCTTCATTAGAAAAAAACCCTAATCCTAATTGGAATATTAAAACCGTATGCGCATGCATACTTGTTTGTCAGGAGAAACAAAAGTAGTATTTTCTTTATGAATCTATCTTATAAATTTGCATCTTCTAAAATCCCTCTCTGGTCAGGTAAAGTATTCCATTAACATGCGACTTGATAGATTACTGTGGTTTAAATTAGTCCAAATTCAAGAAAAATAACGTTCATTCTTACAAATGTCAAACCTTCTCAATCTCGTTTTGTTTTGTACAAAGAAGAATAAATAACCGACCTGTTCATTTGAATAAGACTTTGAAATTCGCTGATCTATGGACAACAGAAGTGCTACATGTAGACATTTTCTATACAAGTATCTGATTGTAAATTCCCCTACTTTCAAGGACATGTTGAATGTCATTGTTGTCACATGATGACCTGCGATAAATCCTAATTTACTCAGTGAACCTGTCACCGAATGAATACAAATGGTATATGTGCACCGAATTACTTTGCGGAAAAAATCCAGTTTTATTGTATGTGATTCGAGAAGCAGATATCAGAAAACTAAATGGGAATACACGATGAATCAAAGTAGCTGCAAATTAGTATCTATTGATGCAAATCACATAATGCTTATCGATGCGCTTTTTATTGATCATTTCCTTTGGATGTAGAGAAAAAACCGCCGTCACGTGTCTAGTGTTGGTTTGATACGATAAAAGAAAACACTAAGAAGTACGAGGGTCTTACAGAGAAGTATAGGGACAAAAAAAATGCTTCTAGATAAAAACGATATCTGAGTCCTAGCGGGATGGGGCCAGATGACTGGAAGGGCACAAAATCCTCTCTTAGCATGTTGTAACCGTTCTGGGTTTTGTTGTGTTGCTGCTGTTTAACACCCCTCTCAAATCTCACATATTGCTTATATGGAGATGTCACTGCCACTATTATGCCGGTAAAGATCTACACATATGGCATATTTTCGGCACTTACAGCCATTGAAAACTTAGGGTAATATAGCGTACCGACAACCTTCTTTGTACATGCTATAAATGCCCCATGGAAACCTCAAATGTTCAGTAAAAACTAATGCGCAAGAAGACTGTGTGTCATTTCTTCAATAGGCAAACATTTCTAACGCTGATTTGGCGCTTTACTCTCCAAAAGTTTGTTTTCGAGTTTGTGTGTACCAACATCAATTTATAACAAAAAAGGATATGTATTGTTTGTACAAGTGCCGCTATATCTGTTGATTATAAGGGAAAACAAAATCAGAAACTCCGTATTGGTGATCTTGTTGGCTAGATTGTGATGACTTAAATCTGATAGATATAATTTTAAACCATTGTCAAATACTCAAAAATTTCAACTGTAATTTGAACAATATCGTTTCGTTTTATAATTTTGGTTGTAAACATACCACATATATTTCACTATGTGACAAGTACAGAGTTAATTAGATTTAAATAATTGAAAAATAATTTTGGAGGTATGGACTTTTTTATCTCGTTTCAATCAAAAAGTAGATCAACATATCATACTTTCTCCTATTTTTTTATGAGCTGGAAATTAAACAACAGTAAAGAAAACGAACATGAATAACATCCTGTAATGCCATTATTTCGTCTTCTTCCTCTTCTTTGTTGTTTTTTTGCTGTTGGTTGTTGTTGTTGGTGTTGTTGTTGTTGGTGTTGTTGTTGTTTGTTAATGAACAGACCTGAAGAATGTTTGACTTACTAAGTACGTAAGTGCTCATATTTTATAACCTCTCCACGACAGGATAATAATTCATCTATAAAATCTGATTCAGTAGATGCATTTTTGAGTAAATCGGTGTTAAAGTTTACCAGAAATACAGTCCCCTTGTCGTACACCCGATCATTTTCCTTCTTTATCATTTTAAAGATATGCCGTAGTACCGGGTTTGAAACAAAGGTGACATGGCGATTGCCGGAGTTGCTTAACCTTAAGTGGGGTTTGTGTCCTTAATTAGGGGTTTGTGTTACTCTATTTTTACTTTAACATGTCGTTCTGTGGATTACCATTTGTAGTACTGTATCTCTTTTTGCTTTGGCCATGGTGTGTATTGTTTGCCTTTCGATTAATGGTTATTCAATGTCAACGTGGTATTTTCAACTTTCCTTTTAAGACCATAATTGATTAAAACTTTTGTCCTTGAATTGGACACATTGGTCCGTTATCTTTCGGAACTTCATTTATTGTTATTGCTGTGGTATTTTGCATTTTTGTTTGGTATGGCTAAAGTTATATTCGTCCCTGCTTCGTCTAAAAAATAATTCTCGTTTTGAGACTTTGTTTTGTAATCCCAAGGGAATTTAAAGTTTTATTACATTTGTTCCCCATTGAATTAGCCTTATTTCTGGAAGGAATTATGTTCGAATCCTCGATCAGACCAACAACCTCTCTTGCTGATTCGTAAACAATGGAAGCAACCTCTCTGTCGCTTTTCGAATATAATTTGAAGCAAAAATTACCAGTTATTCGGATAGTACCCTAAAAATCATAGCTTCCCCAATTAGTATTGGCAAAAAAAAAATCTGTCTTTGCAAAATTGCGCTGAGTGTCGAGGAAAGATAGACCTGGAACTCTCTGACCGGGATGAGGTAACTTCTCCAAATGAATAAGATTTAAACTGAAAAGTCAGTTTTATCAAATTACTCTTAACCATTTTGAGTTGTTTGTGTAATATTTTACAATTTTCTACTTCCTCAGATACATCCAACTACAAACCTTTGACTGCTTTCAGATTTTATTTTTCCAAGGCATAACCACTTGTGTTTTTATATTACACATTATTTGAAATATCATCAGTCGTCCTCATTAAATTTCCTTAATTATTTGAAATCTTCCTTTGTATATACATGTATCATTTTCTCTGCTTTCAACTTTGAATGCAGACAGAATAATAGAGTTTATCCTTTGATTACACGGCAATTGTTTTTCAAGTATAAATGAAATAGATCTTATCTTGCCGTGCCATCTCTCGAAGTGTGCTCATCATGTGTAGCTCCCATTTTTGTTGATTGAATACTACTGTATGCATTAACGTCAAAGTGTGAAACCCCATGAATTTTTATTTCATCACGAAAAACAAACATGTAGATAAAGACAGTATAGAATTCAATAAATCTTTAATCAATCATAAATTTGAACAGGAAGCTTGACACAATATTTCCAATATCATGTAACATACTAAAATTTGTAAATAGGAATATAGTTGCAGAATTTTAGTATTCAATATTGCTGCTATTATTTTTTCATTTCACAAAGTTAGTTATATATGCAGTGAGAATAATTATATAATCCTTTTTTTAAATATTCAATTACTATTTCAGAGTCCAGGATCGGCCAATATCGCTAAAAAATGTCTGTTTCAGGAAATTAGATGTTCATCACCAGAACAGATGAACAAAGGCATGATACTTAAAAGCCAGAACAATGATAGTTAAAAACCTGAAATTCAAGTACAAAAAAGCAATTTTAGTTTCTATTTATTTTCACTTTTACCTTTGGGACTTTTATTTTGATTTCGTTATGTTCTTTTTAATATTCCATAGATTCTGAAGATTTAAGATCCAACTTTATGTGAATGTATTTTTCTTTTTTGAAAAAAAGATAATTAGGAAGTTTCCTAATTAGAAAAATAACATTTTCAGGTACTGTTCGATGTGCAATGTATTAAGGAGTTTAATATCAAGTTGATAATGCTAATAATGTCAAAGGTAAAGTTATAACGATGTGAGTGTTTCACTGCAATCGAAATTGCTCGTATATGAAATTCTTGGGAAAAGATAAGCAAAATTATATGATAGGATATATCTTATAGTCTTTTTAGAGGGAAATCTCGGTATTACAGGATCGAATCCCTCAGTTCTATGATTTCAAAGGTTAATGGAAATCTTTGGGTCATTATCTCGACAATTTCAGAATCTGCAGTTTTATTTCTATGAAAAATGAAAACACTGACCAACGGAGATAAAGGTTTATCTTATTGAATAACTCCTTGTTTCATTTTGAATTTTTCGAAATATTACTTGGCGATTTTCAAACGATTTTCAAGTAGGCGAGGAAAACTGTATGATATGAAAGTTGGAAAATGATTATGTTCCCAAATAGTCTGGAGAGTAACTGATAGATGGCAATTTGTGTAATTTATATCAATAAAAAGAAACATAATATCCAAAGGCAAAGTAACCACTATGGATACACGGTAAACTAAATTCATTTGCCAATTTCGTCTTCCTGGTACAAGGGAGATAACAATATGCATTTGAATTCAATGATTAATATTTTCAAAAGATGTGTAAGACAATTATGCCATCTTTCATCAAAAGAAATGTACAAAATTGAAATCAGTTGATGGGGATTTTAATATTTTAAAAGCACTACATCCTTGCATTAGGTATGAACACTAGAACAGCACTTAAACTAAAACAGAGGACGATGGGTTTCGATGACAGTGAGTAACTTATTCTTGAATCCTCCAGTAGTATACGGTAGCGACTAGACATTGGCATAGCTATTGCATGTTTTCTCATGTTAAACTCTTGCATGTAGGAACACACATTTAAGATACAAAAAATCCTAAAAATTGTGTATAATTTCCCCGGTCAAGCAATCGTTTTGTATTAACCGCAATCATGTTATTTTTACGTTTAGTCGAGCCTTTGTTTTTTGCGGTGATGGTCTACTAGAGCGTTACAGTGAACTTAAATTAAGTCTTTTTATTCATGTCAGTGGGCCTTTGTTGAAGTAACTTCTCTGAATTTTTGTATTCTGTTGCTTTCGCATAAATAAATACATCAAAACAATTGTATCCGATTATCAAAACAATATGTATAAATTAGGTAGATGAAAACTCCCACCTTGATCACTAAGTCTGCACATTATATTATTTTAAGGTAATGTTCCTTTAAAATGAAGATAGCTGGTCTTAAGTAAGCATATATATCATAACATTCCATATTTCTTAAGTATAAATAAGATACACATGCATTTATATATTTTCAGTTATAATTGTCATAATTATAAGCGTAATAGAATGTATGATTTACGTAATTTCCGAATTTGACAATTTTGGCAATGTGTCAAACAACATTAACTTAATTTTGAGAACCCACAGATTTCTAAATCAGTATTCTATACCTAAGCATTTCCTCCCACCGTTTTCATACAACAGGCTCACTGCAGTGACATCCTTTCAGATATGGGTAATATGAATTCTGAATATATTAAATGATCAAATCTAAATCTTTCCTTAAAATACATTATACGAGTACACAGTGTACTATTATATGTTTAATCAATGGACACATACTACTGTGATGAAGTTTTATACACTCTATGGTAACGTCATACGGCAGGAGAACGACTTCTATTTTGTTAGGCTTAATTTCCATACAAGTGAAATTTGCTCAGAATGGGACGTTAAACAATAATACAACCAACAATCCAATATGTTGTTAATTAACATTTGAACTGATCATATAGCAGCCTTTTGTTGCGCAATTGGTTATCATTCCTTATGAGTACAATGCACTTTCAACCGAATCTTATATTTTACCGAAATTATGGGGTTTATGGAGAACATTTGCGACGGGTGTGGCATGCCAACAGGGGATGCTGACTTCTTCCAGATACCTGGTCTCATCTCATTAGGGATTTGCAATTGTTTTTTACGTTGAGATCGTCACTGTTCCTCAACTTGTCATGCTTATTAGGATTTGGATTTTCGAACATGCCCCGCTATTTCTGCAATTTTATTTCACTATCATAAAATACTTATCGTATTTCAAAACAACAATTCATATCCTGGTACCCTGTCTCCGGTTCAGCAGACTTATGTTCATATGCGGCTTCAAAGAAAAAACCTAGAATATGCTGCTTGAAGCTGTATCCTCAATATACAATGTATGTTGGTGTGCTCTAATACTTCGGGTAATGGTAAATTAATTCTAACCATATGTATTTTAGCAAGGCTGATTAAAAATGAGCAGATCAATCCTGTCGCGTGCAATTCTGGTTCTTTACTGAGTACTTCAGTTAGGTATTGCATGCTCATGGTGACTTTTATGTATATCTGATAAAATATCAATGCAATTCGTCTGTATTAACTTTCTGACATATTAAAAAACAGATTTCATTAAGATATAGAGGGAAATAATTGACTGACCAACAATAAATTTATTTTACGGTTAAATCTTCAAAAGATCTCTTAAATACGGAGATCCGGGTGTGAGGTATACAACCGTTTACAGTTTATAGGGAAATCTCACAACAGTATGGGCCCACCGCTGCTCAATAGTTAGCGTGTTTGTCTTATGACGGTAAGGTTGTAGAATCGAATCCGCTGTGCCTGTCTTTCCGATTAGACAATAAGAATCGATGTGCCGTGTCACAGTAGGTGTAGGTGTCTGACAAAAAAGAGTCCTCCCTTCTCAATGGCTATATTTGCCGATTATAGGCCACTTGGCTGAAAATTTTGTCACCCTTCACTACCATACGTCTCCATATAAGTGAAATATTCTTGAGTGGGACGTTAAACAACAATTTAATTGACCAACCATAACAATTTGATTTTCGTCACAGGTTCGAAACTCTCTTATCATTTTATTTTGTTAAGTTATTACATTGTTAATTAATGTGTTAAGTGGCTTTTTAGTATACGACAGACATTACGATATGAGATGTAAAATTATCGTTTCATTTTAAAATTTGTATTTGGCTTTTTGACACTACCTCGGAAGAAATATCGTAACAATAACTCGTTTAATCGGATTCAGGGATCTCTGAATTGGCGGGAAAACTGACGACAACTCGTTGGCTTAATTGATGTAAATGTCACTAGAAATGTCAATATAAGTTTGAATAATGATATGGTTGCCTTATTATATTTAACTAAAGTACACGAGCATTAACCTCTTCATACCTATTGCTCAGTTTGTATTTCTTTATCCGCCACGCTCATAATTTGGAGGGATTACATCATCAGCGAATAATTATTGTGTGGGATTGATCGAATTAGTTGAATTTTATAATCAGCACTCTCATTCATGATAATTAGTCTTATTTGTAAAATGATGAATAATGAGACACTCGGTGTATAATTTGTTTCTGAATCACAAATATACATTAGTATTATTACAAGTGAATGCGCTTTTGTATTCAAAAAAATCTTGAAAAGAAATTTCTTAATGCATATTTTTTTTCTTTCAAAATACAACAAATTTTGATTTTTGTCAGGTATATGTACATGTATTTCAAAACTGGTTTTAATTATCACCAAAGTACCGAAAACCTTGTCTCTATACTGGTAAATTTTAATTTTCTCAATTTTATTTGTAATAAAGTTAAGTATTTTTAGTTTGTATAATACTCTATATATTCATCATAACCTGCTGGTAATAGGATAAATCATGACTGTTTTTAAGCGTAATGCATCGAACTCTTAGATTATATCGCGTAAAACCCTCTCGAATTCAGGTCTGTTTGTAATCTTTGCATATAGACCATTCGATATCATCTCACCACACTAATCAGATCAATTTGAACAGCGACTTGGATGGTTTGAATACCAAGATTTGAATATATGTAATCTTTAATTGCTGCCCGGGTTATCTGCATACAAATGTATATAACTTTGTATAATGTACAATTTCCCTATTTTTGTAGGGGACAGGTCAATGTTTTATATCTGCCCGGGCTTGCTGCCTACACTTTTATATACAGCACTTTAACATAAAAGTTTCCCCCTTTTTTGCCTGCAAGGTCACTTTGGATGGCACGGCTGGGATATGATGATCCCATCTGGTGGCCAAATTTTTTATGTGCCATCTTTTTGCTCTATCTTTTTACATATTTGTTTTGTAGATTTATATTCAGTTGTTTTGTACTTTATACTCGGGGATCAGACAGACTCATATTCTCATGGATGTGATTGTATATGCTGTACGTTAGCTATTTCTTAGGGTATGTAAGTCTGATCCCCTTATCGAGTTTTTCATCTTAATAAATGACAATTATTATCTTTATATCTGTGTTTAATCATTTATTTTTTTATTTTGCAAAAACAAGCTGCAGTAAGTTTGCTGACCACATTTTGAGACATAGATATTCTTTTCTATACAGTTTATAAACAGGTTTTAAGAATATATCTATATACATTTGTATATATATATATAACACTAAAACTCAATGTGATTCGTGTGAAATTTAATTTTAATACCTGTTTACAAACACTGGTAAAGTAAGAATTATAGCTGATAATTTATTGCCGAGTATAAGGGATTTATATAATTGTCTTATTCAATTATAAAAAATATTTTATTTGCATTCCATATCTGGTATTACAATAAGCTTCAGTATAAATCTTAATGAGAACTAGATCTATACCACTGTCTCATATTTCCAATTTAAACTTATCTTGTTGCCAATATAATATGGCACCTGCCTCAGTCATACATGATTTTCCATTTTTATTTTCAATAATTCAAATCCGCATTTGATCCTCTAACAATATTTATTGCGACGAGGACTCGTTTTTACGTTCACTGAAAGTCATACTCATGAAATTTCGCTTTACCTTTTTATCGATTTTCGCTATAATTCCTTTTCTTTATAACATTTACTGAGTGAAATACTTGTACCGAGTACTTCTATCGATTGGTGCAAATTTGGCTTTAAATGTAAGTAGTTATTTGCCATCATCATACTTGTTATTCTATTTCGTCGTAATCATCAGACAGTGAAAGCGATTCTTGAAATGGATTCACGAGACCTACATGATGTCAATCGTTTAACTGCGCTCAGCTATTCCCTTGTGATGAAACTGATAAGACAATTGTCTTGTACCAAGTTAATATTAACTACGTAACTGGCACCCTGGACCTTTTTGCTTCTTGACTGATGTAATGATATGAGATTCGAATTCAAGATACTATTAGATATATTGAACGCTGCTTAATCCATTACTTTATCAGAGTGGTCTTGCATACTGGTCCGATATTTACATCGAATAACATTGTGTCTCTGAGGTGAAATCCAAAACTCCGTATACAACGTCATTTTTGCATAACATTAAAATGTTATTCATAACCCTTAAAAATAAATTCTCAGAAGCAGTATTGCAAAACCACAAATAAATCATCAATATTTATTTTTTGCATCATACATTAAACGGAAAAGGACGATTTTCTATAGTTTTTAACAGATAATCGGAGATTTTCATTCTCTCTCTTCGAATTTTTCTCTTCCTAAACAAACCTCACGCCGTGCAGTTACAATTCTTTAAAACTTTCATTGTGAGCGTGTGTGTCCCCGTCTGTAATTCGAGTGTTGGACGTTTGCTTTAAGGATCCCAACATCGATCGCAGGTGTACGAGCACGACTTGCTCGGTTTCACAATTAGGAGGGCATTCTTTGATATCCAATATAAAAACGAATCTGAGCGATAAATACCTCATTCCATCCCGGATTTACTCCTCAGGCCAAGTACTGTTTTGTCTTAAATTATCAGTGATGGTATGTTATAATCTATCCTTGAAATTTGAAAGATTGACAACATATAGCACTTAACTAACCAAATAAATAGATATGAGACTTATTGAACATCATGGTATACCCTGTGGTAAAATGAGATAGGCTTTAGGTGTTGTTCCACTAAAGACGTCGTCTCCGATTCTTAGCTGAAGTTGTCCCTTCCTGTGTTATAACCCTTACTTTTATTACTCCCTTTTATGAAACACATACCTAAAAATTATACTTCAGAGATTGTTCTTATGAATAAATTTATAAAACATCCTTAGAAAGTAATCCCATAAAGTCCATAAAGAGAAAATTACATCTTCTCTGATGTGTATACCTAGGAAAATATCACATGATTCCCGATAACGTATTCATCTTACAGTAAATAAACATGTTTAAACGCTTAGAAAAGAGTTATGGTATGCGCAACGTCAGAATCAACCCAGGGTCAGGTGGTTGACACGACCTATATACATATTTATGATACACTCACACTTGGAAGGCTTCGTCTTTTTTAATTATTTCTTGATGCAAACGGAAATCGATAGCTCTAACACCTTTACATGGGTCTAAACAAACTACGTAATCTCATGGCGTTAGTCAATAAAATACTTGTGAACGGGATAACATCACGTGTTAGCTGAGGTCAAGTGTTGCTCAGTTTGTTCCCAGGATTATATAGCTCTAGGAAAGACTATTCCAGGTTTGTCTTCTTTCATTAATCATGGTGTTCACTATACATTTTGTACATACAGTGACTGTGAGTAAGATTACGAAACTCGGCTTCTTTCAACCAGTAATTTGAAGTGGATATATCGACACTATCTAAGACTCTCTCTCTCTCTCTCTCTCTCTCTCTCTCTCTCTCTCTGTTTTTTAGAAATGTTCAATTTACGCAAACTGCGTGCGATACTAGCTTACTCCGTCGCTGTTATCGTGTTTAAACCATTATTCACCTGTAAACAACGAATATTAATAAAGTAACATATCGCCGGTATGCATAATATGATGAGAAATATGCTATATTCCTGCCAACTAAAAGGCTTATTTAATTAAACTGCTTATTCCGAAGCTGAAGTTTTACATAATAATTCAAAATATGTTGAATGGTCCTAAATTCTATTTTTAAATCAACAAACTCAGAGAAACAGAAAAGTATTCTGAAGAATATATTTCCTTTCAAATATATTTTAACTTATGTTCTAATATACAGTTTTGACATTATAAATCCCTACAGCATTTTGAGTGTGGATATAAAAAGTTTCATCTTTTATAAAATCACAAATACTTGGACCTAGATAAAAGTATAGTTTTATCATCTTCTGCTCAGATAGTATGAACTTTAAACGATAGAAAAGTTTATATCTTATTACCGCTATCAATTTTCTAGATTGGCACAAATATTAACGGCCATTTTACATAATATGAACAATAATATTGAAATTAAATACTCAATAGATTGTAGAACATGTCGAGTTAACAAGTTGATATAAATGATATCTACAAGTGTACATTTGATATCTCAGTCAGCTGTTCCTTAACGTGAATAAATTTTATTTAATTCCTCTGCGGTCAACCAGTTATTGAAATAAACTATAGTTAAACTTGATATAGTAACCAACTGTATAAAAAGACCACCTGGTCACAAAAACAAAATTTGGCTACTCCAAAAACACCGTTTGTGTACAAATTAACCTCAGTACAAAGGCCGTCTCCATATAAAGAGGTATGTATTCTTTTCTTGTGTCTTTTGGGTCCTTCGTTTCGCTGTACTTACAATTATCATGCAAAATTCTATTGTACCAGGACAGTTTATTCAGTTAAATTGACATGAAGATATTGAAAATTTCATAGGCTTAAATCAATTGTATTTATTAAAATAACGTATTTAATAGAATTGAGAGTAAATGTGTAATATGTACAAACGTCTAGAAGCATCATAAAATCTTCATTCTTTTGTCCTCGTCATATGATGTTTTCATAAGGTCCACTCCTTATTTAATCCCCAATCTGTTCGAAAAGCAACGATTTTACATAGTGAAATATGAACGTATGTTATCGGTAAAGCCGTATTCATTTTACCCTTTAAATGTGATCTAAGGATGTAGCATAACCAAACAAATTAAAATTGGTGGTTTTTAATTTAAACTTACTTCAATGAATTCGTTCAACATCAACAAATAAATTTTTTGATATTTTGTTGAATACCTGACTGTATTGCGGCTACCCATCCAGAGATCTAAGTTTTGCGTTTGAAATTAGTTTAAAAATAAGTGAAATGCCTCCGCATCGTGGCATGATAAAATCTACGTGTACTACAGACCGTGCAGCTTATGATGAAGAAAGCTAGGGTATATCTCGTTATTAGATCTGACCTTTATATATGTCTATGATATTTCATAAACGATAATTTCAAAATAAAATCCTAGAGACTTAGGATGTGCATTACCTTTATTTTACTCTCCTCGATAACGAACTTCCAGTAACAAAGAATAAAATGATAAATAGATCGGAATCAGGCCAACTTTTTTTCTTAGTGAGGTCGATTCTAAAAATATCCCTATAGACTTAATCATTAGTTAGAAATCTATACTTGTCTGACATACATTTAAGAGGTATAATGAGGACAGTTGCAGTGATAAGAAGAAAATTAGCCAAGTACCAGGGATTTTTACATGTAATTGATCAATGAAGCCGAACGCTCGAAATTTATCTATCAATTTGGCAATGATAAAGGATCTGTAAACAAACTTGTTTTATATTTGTTGTTTGTGTTGTTTTTTTTATTTCTTATTTATTCATTTATCTTTTAGTTTATTTATCTATTTATTTTGTGAATGTGTGTCATGGAAAAAACTTCCTCTTCTGATGATGCTGTTTCTTCTTCCGTGCATTCCAACACTGCAGTTTTAGGCCACTTTGTTTGTGGTGCCTTTGAACTACTTTTAATGCTATTAATAACATTCACAAGTTTGATTTATGCTCCGATTTCCAGCCCATGAAGTCATTGATCTTTTACATAACAAATCTTGCAAAATTAGGTAAATATCCTAAGACCTTGTTTCACCCAGAAGAAAATACTTCTCCGAGTATTTTGCTCATTGATTAGATGTTCCTTAATTAACAGTTGTCATTGCTTTGTTTACGCCGGAAATCATGTGTATTTACTTAATCATTTAAATGAAACCTTTCACAATACACAACTGCCCGGTGTTATGAATGAAACAGACAAATAATGACCCAGGCGGATCAAATTCCTCTGAAATCGATATGTGTTGTCCATTCATCAGTCTAAAGTCCGAAGATTTACCAAATGTGAATGAATTAGATCAAATGATTTCTTTTATTGATTATCAAATAAATTGGTAGTACTTTGATCCTCTGTTTGGGGAGAAAATTTGTGTGTTTACAAGTAATACTTACGGATGTTTGCAGTAAGGCATACCTGTGGGTTTAATTCATAGGTTATCGTAACCTACTTTTTATTTTCCATGCATTTCAACAAAAACTATTAATCATATGATGATTTTGTTCATTAAAATAGTTATCTATGGACATTTACATTCACATACTAAAATATTTCTTGTCATGATAAAAGACGCCTGTATATGGGATATAGTATTATGCAATATGTTTATTGACTGAATATTCTAAACTCAGAATCATGAACTTGCACCAGCGCGGAGCTATCACAAAACATATGTAGATTAATTATTTTGTACGTCAAAAATACCTAAATCTTTAAAATCATTAATTGCCTATATTATCATACATTCATAATATTGAGATATATAGCCATAGCCAGGCGCATCCACATGTCTTAAATGTGTAAAATGTCGTGTAAATTACCGGCCGAGGCAGGTGTGAGCAAAACCCTAATTCAATTTGCATATTGTACTTTTGTTCTGACGTACGGTGTGTCTGTTTCTTGGCTATAATTACTTATTTATGCTTATTAAGTGTCAGAAAATTATATTTCATTACTAAATATTATCTGACTGCTTGGTTGATTCCTCAACGTCATTTGACCGAAGTACTTTGCCTACCTTTGCATATGTTACATGGTTCAACATTTATTATTTTGAACGTATGATTTTTCCAAGATTGATAAAGATAGTGATGTCTTTATTTCACAGAAAATAATATTTCTATGCATATAAAGAAGGTAACCACTAAGCGATTTTTTCTAATGGTTGCCATGTTATATGATGTTTAATAAGATCGCGCTCGGATGTCTTCAAGATGCATTTTGAATTGAATTGTAGTCATTATGAAATAAAAAAATAGTTATTATATAGTTATCATATCCATGGATACAACACAACGCAAGTACTATTCGTAAATCCCCTATGTGTCTAGCGCACCTTATATCATATACTACGCCGGTCGTTGCCCCTTTGAATATTTTTGTAGGACGGTGTGCTTGCACATTTATATCATGAAAACTACAACGGAATGTTGAACGACACCACCTAATTTAAAAACAAAACGGATTTCAATACTCTTGCAAAATGATAGTTAAAAACGTTTGTTTCTGCATTGTGAAATAGCACGTGTGTCGAGAAGGGTATCACGAGTTTTTGTAACTTGATGCAAATACAAATGATTTGCAAAATTTGCATTTGAAAATTTGAAAAATAATCGCAATCCGTATAGGCTTACATATTCCCTTAATCAATTCCCACTCTAAATAAAAAAGGAATAAACAGATAAATTTTAAATAGTTGTTAAATTTTCAAATTTAAAATCTTCGAGTGATATGTCTATAATATAACGAAATCTATGCCATAATGTTCATCCTTTCGTCAGACCATCGATGATCGATGCACGCTGGCGTTATTT
>JACSZP010017151.1:0-10683 GCA_016161895.1 Pinna nobilis | reverse complement strand
ATAGAAAAGAGCATACCATTCTCATACTTGGGGTTGAAAGGGTTAATAGGGATAGTTGAAAATAGTGTTTTCACAATTAGTTTTCATGCAAATTTTTAAAACTCATGTAGAAAGGTGTTTTTCATTCATACACAAGTACATGTACACATGTATATTAAAGTAAAACGCTTGAAGAAAGACAAAATAGGCGAAAAATGAAACATTGTGGCATATGTATTACTAAAGTTGAGTCCATAGCAAACACAAAAACATTACTCTCTTTGAAAGGTTAACAAACAAAGTCAAAAGTATTTAGGGACTTTAAATTCAGAAGTAATTATATATATAAGTATAATATAAGTAAAGTATTGAGACAAAAAGAAACCTCTCGACACAGTTTGGCCGGATTGCAAAAAGTAAAAGTAGAACAAAATTTAAGGTCATGGTCACAAGTCATAATATAAAATAAAAGTTATTGAAACTAAAAAATCCCAGACAAAGAATTATTTTTCTATACCTTTTGGTTGCCGAATGTTTCCTCCAATCAGAAACTTAAATCCAAATAATGACGAGCAGACAACCGGGCGTATAGACCTTCATCCATAATTCATAGACCGGAACTGTTTTGCAATCAGACCAAAAAGATAAAAAGATGCAAAATTGTTATAAAAGACAAATGAAACAAGAACATTTTCAAAATGGGACTACGGAATAAAATGTAAATTCAAAGGGGCTCTTGAAATAATATAGGATAAAAACACAACAAGATTGATACAAACCTCGTTTTCATAAATATGTGATTTTGGCCTTTTGAAACTAAGAACCATAACCAAACATACGTTTAAAGAACAAAATTCAAAACAAAGTTATATAAAAAAAAACTTAACCAAGGTGCAAAATAGTAACCAATTACAACGACTCTTATAGCACTACGAACAATCAGTTATGGTTGGATGATAGAATTGTGAAAAGGTTGCTTTCTTCCTTGAATTGCTACAGAAAATACATATTGCCAGTAGGTTTGTTGTTGTTTTAACGTCCCACTCAAGAATATTTCACTCATATCGACCTCGGTTTTAACTGTCTCATCCGAAAGACAGGGACAGCCAACCGCTGAGTGGAGTCTGCGGGAATCGAACCCCTGGCCTCTCGGCTGGAAGTCGAACACGCTAACCACTCGGCCACGGAGGCCCTGCCAGGAGGTAAAGCCCAGTTCACACTATCAAAGTTTTCTTGGTCAAACTCCGTCAAAGAAAACTTTGGTCAAAATTTCCGTTGATGAAGTTGTCTGTTCACACTCCAAGTTTTTTGATCGACTTGTACAAGAAAATGCGGGAAACATGCAGAAGACATATCCTGCAAATGTTCTTGAGGATGACATCTTTCAAGTTTACTTATGCATTTTATGTATATTTATGCTAAGACGTCTACTGTCTCGATCACAATATTCTTTACTTTTCACATTTCACACTACCTCTTTACTCTCAACGAGATCTATTAGTTCTATTTTGCTATTCCTCAACATTAATACTTTTTCATGGACACCTTTCCCGCGATAATGTGCCAGGCTACTACGCAATCAAACTACGTCATATCGATTCTCTGTTTCGATTGGTCCATCAAGGTTCATCAAAGTTTGAACAAAAACAAGATGAATTTCTATTCTGTCAAAGTTCGTCAAAGTTCTTTGATGGACTTTGATCAAAGTTTCCTTTGACTGCTAACACTGTCAGTGTTTCCTTCAAAAAATTTGACCAAGAAAATTTGTACAAGAAAACTTTGATAGTGTGAACGGGACTTACGACAACACTCACTATAGTGAACAAATGCTTCTAAAGCTTTGTCCGTTGGCCCTGCCTTTAGTGTTTCCCGACATTGTACTTGGATTGTACATAGATGATACCACGAAAAAAAAAGAAAATTCACAAGGTGTTTTCACAAAATAAATTTTAAGATTAAAATCAATCAAAAGTACACAGATAAGAAATCTTTAATATACTTCAGTGTATGGTCATTTTTCTGCTTGTCATGGTCTTGTAAATATTGATGGAATCAATGAACTGGCAAAGAAATACCGAATGAATGAGATCACAAGTGGACAAACATGAATGAGATCAGGTGCTCTGGAACATGTGGAGTATCATGCTGTGGACGAAGATATTTAAGCAACTACAAAATGAACGAAAGGAAAAGATTCTATGAGATGTACATGTATGATGGACAGGACGCTATATATGTAAATCAAGGATTTGCATTTTCAGCTGTGACATCAATGAATGAACTGCATCTTACCCAAGGAGGGATCAAAGAACATTTCATAGGACTTCTGTAATTTCTGTCTATTAGGAGTAGTTAACAAGCTGTTCCAGGCTAGGGCCTATGTAAATTATGAAGTACACATGTATAAAGGGCATCATATAATGCAAAGATGGTTAATTAACATGAAAGCTCTCTCATCAACATCCTTTTGTTCACCTAGGAGTTAAATCTTAAACCTCGTTAAGATTATTGAAGGAATGAAATATAACCTAGGGTTAAACTATGGTGCTAAACAACTAGATAAATTAAATATCTGATTAAATCATCTTTAACATTTCGGAAATTTGGCCAATCTCTAGGACCCCTCTTTACGGAAGGGTGAGTTATACCTAAACCTCAGTCGAATTTAACAAACAGAAAAAAGAGTTCTTGAAGTGTGAAACGGTCAAATTGCAGTAAGAATAATTTTCCCTCAAGAGATAAAATGCATTCATGGATATATGAAAATGACCACAATGAGAATCCATGTCACTACTATGACGGACCACAAAAACTTGACCTCAAAGACATTAAATAATTTGAATTATAGACACCAACATATTTAAAAAGACTTGAACAATAAGAGAATATTTTGATATGCAGTATGGTTTCTATGAATAAATACATCGTAGAAGATATATCATGAATAAATATCCTAGCTGTAATATGATACAAAGCAATAAATTTGCAACATTTTGTTAGATACATTACATGACTTCACATTATCATTACCCATTTCTGACAAAAAAAAATATATTCTCAACAATAATTGGTCATGGGGCATAAGTTGTTTTCTTCTTCATCTCATATAAAATCATGAAGTCTGATATGCTCACTAAATCCAATCATTTTTCAGCATTATTTCAAGTCTTTTATTTCTACAAATAAGAAAACGAATCCATATTTTTTTTCACAACTTTTTGAAAATTGGATATAATTTTGAGAAAATAGCAGTTTTAAGGAGGGAGCAACTAGTTCATGTAAATTTTGACGTATTTTTCTGGAATTATAGAAATAATACCAAAATTACAAAACTCCTACAACTTTTTACAAACAGATGTGTAAAATAAACATACTTCAGCAATGATCTCTGATGAAAATATAAAGAGGCAAATAACATCAGTGACATATGTCCCATGACTGTTTGTTTGGAATGTCATCAGATCATCAGAATACTAAGTATCTTTTTTATGAAAAAGTAAAAAAAAAAGGATCAATCCCATAACTCCCGTAAGCATGCAAAAAAAAAAGAGTTTGGTAAACACGAACTACTGGATATAACCAGAGGTAGGACCAGGTGCCTAGGAGTAAGTATCCCCTATCAAGCGGCCACACCTGCAATGAGACCTATATCTTGATCAGGTAGATTGAGTAATCTGAACTCAAAATAATAATTAAAGTAAAAGTAGCATTTTTGTCCCTTTTTACATTATTTCAGATCCCCAAGAATTAACTGAAAAATTGTTGAAACTGGCATTAAAAACTGTTAAATAAAAAGTAACATTATTTCAGACATTGTGGTGAAAGACATAAATTCATCAATAACAACAGCACGCTAATAGGACCTTTTTCTGAAAGTTGAGGTTCCTATAAGTTGCTAATATAGCTCATGTAGTATGTCATGTGACTCAGAATTGACCAATAAGGTTCTTTTCTACTTCTGAGGAACGGTTTACACAGGCACTTTTCCACACTATAATAATGATCATGAATGTCATAAAAGATGAGTGATTGTCTACAGATACATTGGAACCTTTCTATAAAGATCACCCAAGTGACTGGCTAAAATTGGTCTGAAAACTGAGGTGGTCTACTAGCTAAATAAGCAATAATCTAGAATGATGGTAAGACTGAATTGTGATGGCCCTTATAAAGAGGTAGTCTCTTAAGTGAGGTGTTCATTAGGCGAGGTTCCACTGTACATATCCTAATTGCTTTATTGCCATGGTCTGCTAAAGCTGTTAGGGGAGTTTCCAATGCATTTTGGCCATTTTAATTGTCTGTCCAAATTGACTGAAATAACACAAATTTTGTTTATAAAGGTAGGACCCTTATTTGCAGTCGAAAATTGACTATGACAAATAGCATATGGTTGCCTGGGTGACTTTCAATATGTGTTAAAAAATTGAGCTTCATTTATCTACATGTGTAGACACATAATATATGTCAGTAAAACTATTAGAAAACTTAAAAATATATATGTATAAATAAGTTATTTAAATTATGATCTATAATCAATTATACATATTATAAATATAACTATTATTGTTAACAATGGAATAAAGCTTAAATATAAGTTAGGATTTCATGCAATAAGATACATCATGACTGGCATATTTTTAATATCCAAAAAAAATTATGCGATTAAAATCAGTCATGATAATAATTACATGGATTTTCAATACATGTACTTGAAATCATGACTGAATAAATACCGTATTTGACCAAACACGTACCCATGTCACTAGAAGTGCTTTTCTAGCCTGTTGATTGTACAAAATGTATTGTAAATTGTTGCACTCAATTCGAATTTCACTTTAAAACAGCTTTGGTTGTTTATTGAATAAATTACGGTAATTAAAGCTTATAATATACATACAAAATATGGACATTAAATGACAAAATGACATAGCACATGCGTACCTCAGTGAACACCAGTAAAATTAACAAACTCAAATCTCCAAATGGCATATGTACAAAACTTGTCAAACTTTGGTAGAAAAGGCCATTCGAGATATAAAAAAAATTATGGACGTTGAACTGCATAGATTGTAAACATATGTATTGGACCAATAAAAGGAAATGGTGAAACTTGGATTTCTTTTTTTAAATGTCAACATGGTTAATATAATGATTAAAAAAAAGATAAATACAAGAATTATACAGGCTAAGACAATGTGCCTAAATTCATCAGTGAAGAGTTATATACATAAATCTCAAATGCCCACTTGAAACAACTAAAGGTATGACATAGTTTACTAAAGAACCGAATTACTAAACAAATATTTTATTTTACAAAAAAAAAAACAATGAAATGATCTTAACAACCTAGACTGAAAACAAGTGTTTGAACACTGAACATTACAACTAAATCACCTAATGAAACTTTAACTGGACCTGCAGCCAATTGATGTACAGTCTAACCTGTTTTAAGAGACTGTCCAAGGGAAGGAGCCAAAAGGGTCACATATGACAGCTGGTCTCTTAATTCAGGTGATTTATATAGGAAAAAAAACATTTTGGGAGCCACTCTATTAGGTCACATAAGACAGGTTTTCCTTTAATTCAGTGGGTCGCTCAGGCAGGTTAGACTACATGTAAACCAACATACAAAACTAGAACTGTCCTAACAGGACTTACATCTCCCATGGCAGCAAGTATAGAGCAGAGTCAAGTGAATTTGACCTTTGACCTCCCAACCCCAAAATTAATAGGGATCCTCTTTTAGTCATGGACAACCAATGTGTGAAGTATCAACATTGTTGACCCATGAGTTATGGTGCTGAACTAAATAGACAGACAGACAGGACGGACAGACAGACATGGTAAATCCATAAAACCTTGTTGACGGGGATATAAATATCAGTTCAATATCAGCAATATTTATCCTCAAACTCAAAAAATGTCCGATATCAAAACAAAGGTCAAAAGGTCAATAATTTTGTTATCAAATTAAAGTTCCTGCTATATAGAAATACACATGTGAAACATGTAAGGCCTATCACTCATCACTCAAAAAAACACAAACAAGCTTAAATAGAAACTACACAAAGCCTAGTCTTAATTACAGGGACATACAACATGTAAAATTAAAATAAACTGAACTCTCGTTGACAGGGGGAACACAAAATTCTGATTAATTAACAAAACAAATAGATCATCTGTGTATACATCATTGCACACTGGTACACAATATTATTGCTAAAGTTTGAGCTTGTACATTTTACATCAAAAATTAATGTGCTTAATCTCAAGTCTGTTGATACCCTTTAACTAATGGGAATACCCTATGGCCCCTACAAAATAATGGAATGTGCGAAAACTAGAAAAACAAAGACCATTACCCTGGAGACTCAATCTAGGCCTGTCTTCTTAGGTCTTTCTGGCAACAGTCTGATCTACCAGCTTAAGATTAATACAGAACTTTCAAGGAAAACTATTTAGACAGTTTCTGAAGTCCTTGTCAAATTATACAGTGGAATCCATTTACATTTTGAAACACTGATTCAAATTCTTACCACAAGAGTTTAGATTTCCTTTTCCACTCAACACATCCATGTTTGATTCTTTTTCTCCCACACTTCCATGACTAGAATGTATGTACAAACGGAGCTTGGAATAACGTTCAGCAAATGAATTCCTATATGTGAGGTCATAAGTGTGTGCCAGCTGTCTTTCACCTAGGGAAAGACAGAGTTATCTTTTCACGGCTAAACATTGTCTTTCACGGCAAAGTGTGGGAGAAAAGAAGTTGTGAATGAGGTATGTATACAATGGGAAACACATCTCTTTAACAACAACTTGACAAAGTACAAAAAAATGATAAATGTTAAAATCACAAGAAAAATGATACAATGGAACAAAGCTTATGAGACCATTTAGCTGATAGGGCAGTCTGTAAATGATTTATACAATAATTTAAAAAAAATGTTTTATTAAAATGATCTCTCAAAACATAAGTTCTCTTCTGACAGTAGTCTCTTGTAGCATGTATCAAAGACAATGACATTATGCCTCTAGTATGAAGCTGGTTTTAATGTAATGTCTGTCTGCTAGGTTGGTTGAATGTTGTTCAACGTCCCACTTAACCCAACTTTCATTTTTATGGACATGTCATAAATGCCAGTATAAGGCGACATATTTGGCCTATGCTTGGCACTTATGGCCATTCAGCGGTGAGGTTCTCGAAGTCTTGACACCTACATTGAGACGGTACCATCAGAATAACGGGAATAGTCTGGCGCAGCTGCCGCCCAAATTCAATCTGTATGCTTGGTTCCACGGTATTAATGATATGAGCAATTATGGAAGCACTTTGTATTTCATTTGCATAGTTACATTTATGGGCTCATATCCAAATCAAGTACAGTCAACTCCGCAAATAACAAGATCGCATGTAACCAGATACCAGTTGTTACCAGAAGATTTCTATTCCCAGTGTACTTTCCATGCATTACTTTGTACAGTAGAGTCAGTCTATAACGAATCGGCTTAAAGCGTATTCAGTGCTATAAAGAAGAGGAATAAAATCCCCAAAAGAATTGCTATTTATCCATTAATGTAGTAAATTCTGATGCTTAAAACGAAGGATGCCTATAACAAAGTCAAAAGTCAATCCCCTTTGATTTCGTTATAGACCAACTCCACTGTAATTTGGAATAACGAAGATAGGCTATAATGAGATAAATGTCTTGCTCCCTCTAACTTTGTTATATGTGGAGTTGACTATACTTGAAATAATTTTTCTCTATTTACAACTTCCATTGTGATTACATGTACCTAATTTCATTAAAATAAATGTACCTGATTTCATTGAACTATGATATCTATATTTCACTACACAATATTAAAAAAATAAATTCCAAATGGAATATTTCAGTTATGGCACTAAATCACAAAATTTCATTTACATGATTTTTTATGGAATATTTAAGAAAATGTAAAAAAAAAAATCAAACCATGTTAAACAATAAGCCATGATGATTGTCTATTACTACACATAGGCTGCAATCGCATTAGTTCTCTTGGAGTTACTTCCCTTTGTTGGCCAGCTTGCAGTATTTTGTTCATATATATGCCAAATTTGAAAGATTTGTATGACATTTTTTCTTAATTTCCCCTCAACGAAAGTATGTATGCTTAAATGAAGGTTTAAGCAATTGAATTGGTTTAATAAATATTCAAGGAATAACCCCAATATGAAGAAATATCCTTCAAAATTGGATTGGTTTGTGCAGAAAATGTTCTTCATAGACCTCAATGATGGCTGATAAAGGGAAATATTTCCAAGAAAAAAATGCAATTGAAACCTGTCTATATCACAGAGTTTCACCTATTCAGACATTTCGCCTTAGAACTAAAACTAAACATAACCATCAAAGGAACATGACTGAACTTAAAACTCTTCTCTCCAATGAAAACTACTTTCCAACTTCAGAATATGAATTAAAATTAGAAGTCCAGTAAGATATGCTTAAAATTATTTAACCCATCAACCCCTGAAATCTAATGGACTCTTCCTTATATCAATGATTTAGGCACGCCCAAATGTGTATTCAGGGGTGAATGGGTTAAAATAGATAATATTTTGTAATCCAATGTGCTAAATACTAAAAATAAATTCTTTTCTTTACAAGAAAAGGAAACATCTTAAAGTTTTAGGTATCACATGATTTTAAAACAATAATCACAAGATGAGAAGATGCAGAGATATTCTTACGTAAGATGAGTAGATACTCAAAAGTTGAGAATTACTTATATTATCCTCAGACTAAACTTAAATATTTTAACACTTGAAAAAGAAATTAGTTAGAAAAAAATTTGTTTGAATTTTTCTAATGACCAAAACATATCTCAAGTTTAGAAAAGTCTCAAGATTTGAGCAAAATCTCACAGCTGAGTAAATGTGCTTGAGAATGGTTAAATGATCCTGGTCTTCACATAAACCCCATCACTTCTATGCTTTGCAACATCAATGTCCCTGACGGTCAGTTGTGTGTGATGCTAGCTTTAACATTACATCCTTCGTGAGCATGTGACGTATACATGGTACACTCTTGTAGCCACAGTCTCGTTCCTCCATGTTCAGGGCCATTCTGTAGGAGACCCCTGTAAGTTCATGTAACAGATCAAATTCGGCGACTGATTTGTCGTTATGTCGTTTTATAAAGTCGTTGATCTGATCGTGCAGACACTTAATGAGCCAGCCACCTTCGTTCATCCTACTGAAAGCTACTTGCCCTTGAAAGACGAAAAGAAAAATAATAGTTTTACGATGTTCAACAATATTCATAAATTTCTATTGTAATATAGGTGTCGGAATATTTCATCATTTTGATATAAATCATACATAAAGAGCCATGGTGCAAATAATCTTATCATGATCAGTGTAATGAGAGACCAAGGTGTCATTCCATTTATGCGGTTCAACCAATTCAACCAATAGAATCACAAATGGAACGCTCCGTTCATACCGGTCCAAGTGGTCCACATCAGGGCTTGAACTCGCTAGATCCAACATGGCTACTGAGTGTAAGTGCACATGTACAGCACGGGTACATCTCAAAATAATTTGAAGTTGTTTTAATGGAAATTTTTCATTTTGTAGTATAAATGTTGCTAAGCATGCAATCTGCAGAGAAAAGTTAAGATTAATCTTATTTCATGATAAGTATAGTTAGATACATATCCTGTCAGAGGGAATAACAAAACGTATAATTCCAACAAATATAATTTTGACATTTCTTTGGAAATTTTGATGAGCAGACGTCTTCCGGTTTAGAAAAATACCAAAACTGTTCCATTTATGGTGCAGATTTGGACTGGTTGAACCAACGAAAAGGAATGCTGCCCAACTTTCTAGTGAGATCACCTCTCTTTATACAGGGATATTTTCACCCTCGTTTAATTTTCGCCCCTTTCGCCCTCATCGTCAGGGGCGAATTCAAGACTGAGTGAATCCAAGGAAGTTATTTTTCTTGAATAGAATTATGACGAAACTGGGCGATTTTAAAACAGGGCGAATCTGTTTGCAAGTGCATTAGAGCGAAAATAACATGGGGCGAAAATAACCCTGTAGAGAATATTAGAAAACATCTTCTAAAATAATCTTATAGATAATACCTGCTATGAGAGATCACCTCCCCTGAAACATCACATGTCAATGTTTATGGAGATGGTATCTCAACGTTGTACTGTACAAACCAAATTAACATGGATATAGGTGTGGGTTATCAAGATAGGTTCTAATGTTTAGACCACATTTACATGGCTATAGGTGTGGGCTATCAAGAAAGGTTCTAATGTTTAGACCACATTTACATGGCTATAGGTGTGGGCTATCAAGATAGGTTCTACTGTTTAGACCACATTTACATGGCTAAAGGTGTGGGCTATCAAGATAGGTTCTAATGTTTAGACCACATTTACATGGCTATAGGTGTGGGCTTTCAAGATAGGTTCTACTGTTTAGACCACATTTACATGGCTATAGGTGTGGGCTATCAAGATAGGTTCTACTGTTTAGACCACATTTACATGGCTCAGGCATGGGAATGGAGATTGTTGAAAAAGACTGAAGTTGTGTATAGAGGCCATATGCGTGCCAAGGCACGCAGTTCCTAGGGGGGGTCCGGGGGCATGCCCCCCCCCGGAAAATTTTGAAATCTGAAACCTTAAATCCTGCAA
>JACSZP010017150.1:0-13301 GCA_016161895.1 Pinna nobilis | reverse complement strand
CAAAAATAGTTGTGTTTGTTGTGATTCGAGAGAACATCATAAAATAAATGTCAAATCGGTAGCTTATGACATATCAGTTCTCGACAAATATTAGTCTTCGGGCCTAGAACTCCTGGAGTTTTGGGTTGATATGGCATGCGATACAAATTTCGTCATGTATTATGCCACATGTATATAAAATAGCATAGGTCACACCTACAATGGGGTAAAAGTAGCATCGAGCTAGATTAACGGGTAGAGACGGCGTTCCCTTTCAGCGTTCTCAACTCGTATCTTCTTTATAATAGAATGCGGTCTTAAAAACGTCATCAATTTATCAATTGAACTGTTGAAAAATGAATCATATTATTTAGTCATACTCAGGATCATCAGCATAATCTATCTCTGTAAACATTTCAAAGCTGTGTAAAATTAGAATTTACATACTTGATATTAATAAAGGTTCGACGAGATATAAAGTTTCGAATTAAATGAATGCTATTGCTGCTTGATGAAATATTAAATTGACATTTCTCAGTGTAGTGGAAAAGTCGGGCTCAATTCATTTTCGCATCTTTCATCTTTAATCCGTGCATAGTTTGAACTGAAAGCTGGTAAACATTATATAAATTATAAATATAAAAACACACATTCCTTCAAGGAAAAAAGTTAAGAAGCATTCACCAAACTGTTATGATTCAGTCCAGCAGCTGCTGCAATGTGCTGTTTTTCAAACTTATCAAATCAATCAAATGTCCAGGTACTTGTTGTAGAAGTTTTAATAAAAAAGCATTAACTGCCCCGAGTTTTGTGATATCGTATTGCAGAGGTAAAATTGACTTCATTCCTGATAATGCTATTTAGTAATGTACAATTTATAGATACGCTGATCCAATTCATTTTAAGACTAAGTTTTGAAATAATTTACCCTCAGAGGAACGCCCGTCTAATGCCTCTTGCTCTGAAGATGATACACCTAGATCTATGTAAATGTAAGCCCATAGTATTGAAAATTATAGGTCTACATCAAATATTTCTTTCATTGTCTGATCCCAGCTAATGTCTTCAGTTGAATGTGACTCATTGTCATAATTCGGATCTAAATTTGACAATTTTGTCATTACTCATGGTCGACATCAAACGCATCGATACTATAATATATATACTGAAAATTGCTTCATTGTTAAAAATTGTTCATATGCTTGCAAGGGTCAGTTGTTTACATCATCTTCTTACATTTACATCGGTAGATTTTAAAGTGATCATCAGATCTCACAAAACAGTAAGTATATGCACTACTAGATTCTATATTTGAATGATTTTCTGTCAATAAACAATGAAAAGAAAAAAGAAGTTCCGGTCTGATTATCGTATTGTTATACAAAATATACTGAATGTTGCTCAGCCAGAATTGCCCAATTTAACATAGGGTTCATCATATATTGAACAGTTTAACTATAGATTTCATCAATAAACGCCAATCAACCAGTGTTGTCTCTTCTACTTATGTTTTATCCTTGACTGACATGGGGCCATATATTTGTAATATCAAATTCCAGAATTTTTTCTCACAATATTATTTTTGCCAGTCTTTTCTTTCTACATGGACTGTCATTATATATATCTATGTACTTAAATAGGTTATAACAAAAAAGGTAATAATGTAAACTATTATACTCCGATGAAGGCGTAGTAGCACATGATGGCAATGGGTCTGCAGAGAGAGAGAAAAAAATAAGTTAGTGCGTATGTCTTGAACACGAACAGTATGATTTATTGGAACTACAATGAAGACGAATCTCTCTCGAAAATATATTGAAAATGAATACTACTATGTGTAATACATTTATTTATTTCAATTGGTTAAGTATTTATCAGGTTCAAGTGGTGTGCAAAATGCAAATTGGAATCTGCATGAATTGGGTGTTTATGTCCAGATTTTGCCCAACGACACAGTATACCGCCTGAATGCAGTAACGGGTGTCAATATGTTGCCCCCTTGTTAGATTAAGCTATCACCATTTAGTACATCATTTCTATATCAAAGTTAAATATAGATATGAGAGGGAATATCAAACGTTCATTAAAATTATTAATCTTTAATGTGACTTTTCTTCATTAGAAAAAACAGTGATTTAAAACATACCTATTGTCAGCCGGATACTCGTATCCTCCTGGAAGTTTTTGCCGTTAAATCCATTATGGGCAACACACGTGTATACTCCAGCGTCTTCAGGTTGGATATTGGTTAGAGTTACAACACCATTTACAGAGGGTATCTGAGTGATTTTTGAGCCATCAAAAGATTTGTATGACCACACATACTTGTTAATATTGTTGTCTACGCCGATACAACCAGGATTCGGTCTACCAGAGGCCGTGCATTCAAGGACCACCTCGGTCCCCACTGCGTACTCTGGAAGGTGTGGGATCCTTGTAATGACAGGTGTCCTGATTTTATCTGGCAAAGTAGGAGTACAGTTTTGAAATTTTAACTCAGAATAACGGACTGTACAAATATGCATTGATGCCTGGGAAAAGACCAGGACCCAGTTACACAAAGTTTTGTTAAATGTGAAAGAGTGAAGTTAGCCACTAACTATTTAAAGTTAACTATGTGGTTTAATGCAAATGCAGAATTGTTCTGATACGTATAGTTAATAACGAAGTAACACAGAAACATTTAATTTAGAGTAAACGCAGCCACAAATTTAACAATTTGTTAGTTTAATGTTAAATTTATCAATGTTAAAAATTATTGTGCAACAGGATCTAGCTATGGCTGAATCATATAACTGTACATGTGCACAAATGTTGATGTTGTTGTATTGTTGTATAACGTCCCACTCAAGAATATTTCACTCATGTGGAGACGTCTCCTTGTGCCAGTGAAGGGCGACAAAATTTGACTATGCTCGGCACTTATGGTCGTAGAGTAGGGAGGGTTCACCTACTGTGACACGGGACTTCGGTTTTTACTGTCTTATCCGAAAGACAGGGATGGCCAACCGCAGCGTGGTGCTGCATGGATTCGAACCCAAGACCCCTCGATTTGAAGTCGAACACGCTAACCACTCGGCACACAACTACTGTATGGTTCTTTGGAGTTGGCAAAATATGCCTGAAATAAAGCTGAAGAAATATCGAAGGCAACTAAAAATTCAAAGTCCTGAAAATATAAGTTTACAAGAAATAATAGTCTCAAAGTAAGAAACAACTGCAAACCTCTTAGGGGGAGGGATCAGAAGTCAAGGCTCATTCTTACCATGTCATAGCCTCGCAAATGTTCTACAAAAACTTTACAAGTTCGGTATAATTGATTGATTCTGATTGAAAATAAAATTGTTTACTCTTAATGTAACTAACAACAGGTAGTCCTTGTAAATCGTCATGCTGAAGAATATCACCAATCCTCCAAAAAAGGGGAACCCAATATTTTTAACAAGTTCACTACATCGACCATTAAACTTTCGTCGTAATGGCTCCATGCGATCATTAAAGCATTCCTTTGTGAGTATTTTTTTCGAGTCATCTAGCTCTCAGAATATTGCATTCATGAAATGCCCAGACACAATGTATAAATGAAGACGCTACAGGTTAAAAAAGACGTAATATTGCTACCTAAAAACGGGAATTTTTATATCAAAATTAAAATCATCACTTTCATAATTGTGGGAGGTTTGAAGTACACCGGTCTCCCCGATCGATGTGAGTAAGTCTAAGTAAGAAACAAACATGCTGCTTGATGCAGCCTAATTAATTTCAAGTTCAACAGGATACATCTGCCTCAGATAATTGTGCAACTCTGAGTCATTGATTGACAGAACGTACTATGTACTGTTAGAAAAATGTTGTTAGAGAGATGTTGATATCACTATACAAATTAAGCAACTAATCACTCGTAGTGAGTTCAACACTGATGGATGACCGAAGCCTTACCCAAAAGGTAACTTGAACTGACGGAATCCAACGGTCTAGGTTAGGTTTTGTGACCGATTGGGTTAGGTTTAGGGAGACCGTTTCACCGTTTTGACCGATCAATACTTCTTACGATTTGAAAAATTCCGGTTATTAATAGTCACATGACACATCCGCTACATTTATTGTTTAGTTATAAACCTATCGGATCTGTTCATTCTTACTGGTGGTTAGTAGGCGCATTTTGTGCATGATGCCTTGACCTTAAATAAATTTGACTGAATCATATGAACGGCTTTGGTGTTGTTTACCTTGATATGATTCGCCACGGTCATGTCCAACAATTTAACAGCGATCACAGATTCTTTTTACATTAGTTTTGGTTGTGTGATATTCTGTTGTGATGTTCTGAGTAAAATGGTCATAATTAGAAGTATCATTGTAGTCTATTGATCTTGTATTGCCAAGATTCCTTCAAAGTATGGTTCAACAGCTAGATTCCATTTCTAATATATGAATAAAATCAATTAAAATGTGACCGAGTGACAATTAATTATAACCGTCTAGGTTTTACTATACTGTTCCTGTACTGAGTGCGCGCACAGTAACTTTGTGTCGCACTGCTATAGTTGCCACTGAGTAACTTACAGTGCAACGCTCCTTCTCTTAACTGGCACCGCAACTTAGTTGCCAAATTAAGACGAACTCCAAAGTATAGTTGATAATTACAATTTATTTACAGAGACAACTCTTCCCGTAACTCGGGCAAAGAGTGTCCTGTGTACCTGCTAGTACTCCAGCCAGGTAACAACTAACTCTACAAAATACAATGTGTTTTATAATATACAAATCAATAGCCTAAAGAATTCCCTAACAATATTTACAATAATTAACTTTAATTTATTCTTTAATGATATGGCACTAATTCTATACTTTCTACCGTCACACGGAAGTCCGAAGACAATAGCCTTTAGCTAGGCTTTATACTTGAGTGTAAGGCTTGTCGAACCTCAGGCTAATATGTCCTTAACAATGACCGGGGAATTAGTGCCATTACCATTTAAAATAATTTATGATTAAGTAAAGAATAAGATACAAATAAATAATTCTTAAAACATTGACGCGCCGTGAGTAATTATTGTCACTCGGTCACAATTGGTCCTACAAGCCTTACACTCAACTTCAAGCTGAGGAGTCCGGGGTTCGATTCCCGCAGCGCCACTCCGCGGTTTGCCGTCNNATGAGACAGTAAAAACCGATGTCCCGTGTCATAGTAGGTGTTGGCACGTTAAGGAACCCTTCAGCGACACACGCTGACGTCTCTATATGAGTGAAATATTCTTGAGTTGGACGTTAAACAACAACGCAACAACAACAGTATTTCACAGTCTCAAGCTTTGTATGAACCAAATTATACATCCAAACTAACCTCATCGGAAGTAAATATCAAAGAATATGATATGATTTGACAGTATTTTATCTTGTTTTAGTTGATCGGTATGAAACGTTTGGAATAAATTACTAATGATTACAGACTGGCCTTAAGTCATTGGACATATGTCAATGCCTAGCAGTGATTCTTCAAGATAACAAATGAACTTACAGTAAACTATGATTCTTCGGGAATTTCTGTGAGGTTTCTCTGAGTCGGGACCCGTTAGCAGTGACTGGTTAACAGAACATCTTATCACAGTACAGTCCTCATCCTTTGTCATGGTAATGGTTAATGTACTGGTAACATTGAAGTAGCAGTCTCCTGCGGTGAATGTCTGTGACGCCGACGTCAGAGAGGACGGCGCTGTGCTGTTCCTGCGGAACTTCCACCAAAGAATCTGACCTGCTGGCTTCCCAACGTTTGCCGTGCAGTTGAACTGTACTTTCTGACCCCCTCTATATTAGTTGCCGGGTGCATGGATGGCACCTCATATGGTATCTGAGCTTTCGCTAAAATTACAAACGTACAGACAATAAAACTTGTCCGTCTTGTCTCATTGAAATGTTGCAAATAAAGTGGTAACATGTTCACTAGTCACTGCCATCTATAAAATCACTGTGAAATGAGGTCTAACAAAAAGTATGAATCACGTCAACATTCGACCCAATGACAGGAGGTGGTGGGAAACTAGATAATTGTAAGGGTCATAGAATTTGCCAAACAATGACGTTTAAAGGGACTGTTGAAAATCTTGTAACATCACCATATTTTTCAGTTGCTTGTCTCGATAAAAAAAACTAATAATAATAATAATAAAAACAGAACAAGATCTTGCGTATCGAATCATCTGAGAGACTACACGATATAATATAATTAGAAACGATATCTTTTCTCTGTAACGAGTTCTTTATATTAGTTCTATGACCATTATTTCCTCATGGTTCAAATATTTGAAAAGCAAGGAATATTTAAAACAAAGGAAGCTTGTTCTTGAGGTAATATTATGCTACTAATACTGGGTTTTCTGGTTAATTGCTATCACACCATGTAAAGTGCGGTACTTAAAAGTCACATTATTTGGCCTTTCGTGGAAGCATTCAGTTCAACAAACCGATAAGCAAAGGTAGGGATTGAACATAGCAAAAATGGCATATAGATTATAGGAAGGTAGGACCCATTACACTCCATCAAGCACCTGTAAGGCAACACACGCAAATGGTGAAGGCGATATCCTGCTATATCACCAAATGTGTTCAAATGCAGTATTCATAATTTATTCCAATCATATTGATATCGCTGAGAAGCAAGCTATTATTTCGAATCAATAATGGCCACGTATGTTGTAGATGATGCGGGATATGTTCCCCTTGTCACATACCTAATCCCATCCCACCTTTTTATGAACATCGCCGATTGTGACTTATGCCCTACTCGATGATATGTGACACGTCGTGCCATCACGGCCTGGTTAATCAAACGGTTAATCTGTAAAAAAACATGATGAGGGATATGTTCCCCCTGTCGCATACCTAGTCCCGATCCCGTTTTCTTTTTTCGTTTATGACCATCACTGATTGTAACTTATTCTTGTTTTCGAAAAAATGTGACACGACGGGTGCCACACGTGGAGTAGGAGTTGCCTAACCTTCCAGAGCACCTGAACCCCGGTTTTTTAGCGGGGTTCGTATTTCAATATTTTATTTAAAAGTGTATTTGTGTATTTCTGTTCGTAATTTTGTCTCCTTTTTGTTTTGGCCACGATTTTGTCTGTCGTTGACTTGTTCTATTTGGAATGCCCCTTGGTATCGTCTATTTCACCCATTTTGTGAGTAGAAGCTTCAAAATTAACTTCAAGGTCACAAAACAAAATATTAAGCTATGTATATGCAACAAGGGGTGGAAGGTCTGGCTTTAAAGGATACACATGTTAAATATAAAATACAGTATTTTTCATTTCAATAGTACGGCCAAAATATTTTACAAAAGTAAATCAAGCTTAAATGGCAAGGTAAGAGGACATAAGGTAGATATCAAAAGGATCCTTTTTCAAACAATATTTTAGCAAAACGGTGAAGTTTTAATGCGTAAAATTCAAATGCTATAACCATACCCAACAGTTTTGCTTACAACCAGCGACATGTACCAAAAACCTACATACACTCCATCTGAAGTTTTGTTAGTGGATTCAATGAAAAGTTATTACTTACAGTGGATTTTGACCTTTGTTTCCGCATAAGGAGAGCCACCTCCTTTCGGGTTTGTGTATTGTACAACACACCGATATAGTCCCTCGTCTGAACATTTCACTACGTGGACCTTCAATTTAGCCTGCATCATTGCAGACGTTGGATTAGTCAATACTGATCTGCTCCCATACTCACTGTTTACAGTAGAACTGAATGTTGGGGCTGGTTGTGTCGGACCATACGGGGAAAAATTAGCAATAGTGGTATAAACATTGACTGATGACTCTTTCTTCCAGCTAATGGCATATGGAGAGAGGAAGTCACCCGGTTCAAGAGAATACGTGCATATCAGCTCGAACGAGGTCTCGTCCAGTATGACAGTCGTTGGTGAATTTACGTTGACTGGCAAACAATTGACCTCTGAAAAATATGAAACTAAATAAAAAGACGATAGAAAATTAGATATATCAAAGAATCAAGGTCATATAAAAAGGTATGTAGCTATTTAGCAACACATTGACAGGGTTCTATCTTTATCAACATAATTAGAAGTTTGCAGAATATTAGGAGGAAATGTGTGATTTGTACTTTGGGAAAATAGTCGTAAGAATGTTGTAGGAAAAAGCCTTGAATAAGGGGAGAAGGGTGATTACTTCACCAGTGATGAAAATATCAACTCACGTGTGTAAACCATGGTCTATTTTTTTCAAGATTTACTAATAGTTTATATCATGTCATAACATGTATACAAATGTGTCTCTGATGCAAGGTGTTGGATGATTAATCAAATTATTTGATTTTCATTGGTCAATGACCAATATGAAATATAATGGAGACTATTCAAAATGATTAACTTTCGAATTTCTCTTTAAAATCGTCAAACATATTTCATATACATGTATAAGTAAGTATCAATGGGTTAAGAAATACATTGATCGCCTAAAGAAATTCCGATTGTCACGATTTTTGGCTGATTTTTTCCTTTTTCCGAAGTGAGCGTTGATTCAATATGATGGTCAGTAGCAACAGATAAACTTCCAAAAAGCCAATTTTCTTTTTACCATTCATGCGGTTTCGAACCATGATGGGAAGTTGAATACGCTACCCACAAAACAACATTAGCTCTCGAAATTACAGAATACGAGATGCTGTGTCTCGCTCATGTTTTCGCATATTGTTGCACGCCAGACCGAATATTTGGAATGATAAAATGACGCCAAGAAATGTTATACATTACAGAAAAAAAAAGGCTTGGAGGATATAACTACAATCTAAACAGATACAGTGGAGATGGTTTATAACGAAGTTAAAGGGGGTCGACGTTTGATTTCGTTTTGATCATCTGTCGTTTTAGCATCAGAATTTACTACATTAATAGATAGATTATTTACTCTTTTCGGGGATGTTGTTCCTCTCGGTTTCAGCACTTAATTTACTTTAAGTAGATTCGTTTTAGACCGATTCGACTATATTGCATGGCTGTAGATTTCCTTTTCATTTCGAACGTTTTATTATGTTTTATTACCCATCACTTTATTTTCCTGTATTTCTTCTGTAAGTTGTTGTATTTGTTACATTGTTGGTTAACGTCCCGATCAGCGATATTTCACTCATATGGAGACTTCACCGCGTGCCGGTGAAGTGCGACAATTTTTGCCGATGCTCGGCACTGCTGGCTGTAGACCAGGAAGGCTATTTAACAGGGAAAGACAGGAACGGCCAAACTGCAGCGTGGCGCTGTGCGGATTCGAACCCCGAACCCTTTGATTCGAAGTCAAACACGCTAACCACTCGGCCACGGAGGCCCATCTTCTGTAAGGGGCAGTCTGAATTCCTCATACACAGTCTGTATACATGCAGACAGACTCGTTTGAAACAATCTACTAGTAAGTTCGCTTCACCAAAGGCCGAAAATAACAAAGTAGGCTCGCCAATGTACACACTACAATAACAGGTTTCTTATGCCACAAGTACAATTATTTGATGACGTGAAACATTTAAAAAAGTGAGCATCCAAAAAAAAAAATAAATAAATAAAACAAACAATAACATTGGTAAGACATCTTTACAATTCTTTTTTTTGTTTTTGTTTTTGTTTACTGCTATTCTCGATGTACGGCTTCTCTTACTAGATATTCCTCTACGAAGGTGCAAAGGGCCTCCATAGCAAAATGTTTAGTGTGTTCGACTTTGATTCGAAGGGTCTGGTGTTCGAATCCCGCAGCGCCACATAACGGTTGTCGAACAAAGTCTTTCAGATGAGACAGTTTCGGATGAAACAGTAAAAACCGAGGTCCCGTGTCACAGTTGGTGTTGGCACGATAAAAAACCTTCCCTTCTCTACGGCTAACAGTGCCGAGGATTGTTTGTCGCTTTCACCGGCACATGATGACGTTTTCATATAAGTGAAATATTCTTGAGTAGGACGTTAAACAACAGTAAAATAACAACGGACGTGCAAAGTTCATATTTTGTTTCTGCTCAGCTCAAAATGATCAAGGTGCAAGAGTAGTTAAGTTGTTTTAATTCTTACTCAACTGCGTATTTAGGTAATGTAAAATACAGGAATTTAATGAGTCCATGTCACCATTACTTTTTACAATGTACACATAATACTTTATCAAGCACAACATATTAGATTAACCCGTTAAATGTCTTATCTAGCATAAATCATTTGGATTGAACAGATCTCATACAATCTCGGCGAAAAGACAAGATTCCATAGAAAATCAGCGTAACTTACCTGGTACACACATAAATATCTTTACAAGCAATAAGATATACAGACTTGAGTGATCAGACTCCATGTCACCGAACGGCAGCTGCTTAAACACATCTGATCAGGAAGAGATATTATCGTGCTCGCGATGCCGATTTTTTTTTACTCGGTTGTAAATCTACATTATTCGGATATCAGGTAACGTATCAGACGCAAATGTGAATGAGGCCTGGGTCAAGGAGTTATATTTAGTACAGCTGGAGCCTCTATAAAAATTGTCAATACCATATAATGCGATATTGGGACTGTTTATAAAAAACTATTCAAACAGATATACACTAGATGCATTTACATATAAACCAATAAATACCGCATTACTTTATCGCATGTCTGTGTTTTGAAGTGTAGGGGAATACATTTGAGTTTGAGATGTTTATTGACACGAAGGCCTTCCGCTTTCCTGTGAAATCAAATAGATATATACGAACACTTATATGTGTTTGGGTGTTATTGTCAAGCGAGACAGAATCTTTTGGAACTAATTAAGTTAAAGCCTACAAATTATACAAGACACGCATTTTTTCCCCAAAATATCTTAGGACATTTACAATGATTTGAACTAAAGAATGTTTATTATAACTTTAAGAAAGCTTAAAAACCCGTACATCGCACCGATTGTAGATGTGAAAAATAGCTTTACTTGGCATTAAAAAGTTTGATCTTTGCCATGCAATTACGGCTGTTGACCATCGAGAGCGCTACTGCCAGAGAAACACGAGATATTAGATTTTTAAAGCATCCATACAACCTATCTTCAACATTTCCTGTTGTGTGCCGACCTCAAGTTAAAAAGCAATTGACACCTTTGTTAAATTATTTTCAAAGTCTTAGATTCGAACACGTCTTAATTCTTCTTGTGTAAATGCTAAGGTATTCGGGGTTCAGATTCAAACATTCCCCTTTATTCCTGTGAAAAAGGGGTTGTAGAGGATACCAAGGGGCATTAAAAATTCAATGAATCAAGGACAGACAATACCGGGACAAATTACAGTTATAAATAAAACAGAGTGGCACGAACCCTTCTAAAAACAGAAGGTATGTTCAAGTGCTCCGGAAGCGTTAGCAACTTTTTCTCCACGCGTGATTTGCCAGTTTCCGTTATGTCCTCTATATCGAGTTCATTTGGATAATGCATGTGCGATCAATAATGGTCATCGAACTTAGTATTAATTTAAGGAAAAGAAGTCATTATATACTGGAACGTAATGGATCGGGCTAAAATCTAAGAGGGGTTTTTCAAAAAATCTTGCCTAGAACGACGAATCTGTCTTTCTGTTCCACATTCCTTTTTACAAAACAAGGCTGAGCTTAATCTATTAATTTCCCTTTGAGTTAAGAGTGGGAAAAAAGTATATAAAGCGTTGAAAAGTCGTATATCTTACGCTCTTGCATAACAAAAGGGGCCTAGATCTTGTGTTCTCCAAAATATCTTTAGAATTTAAAAAATCCACATTTGATCAACTCAACGCATAGAGTTACAAGTATCACAATAGAAGCTAATCTGTATATTTTCAATTTTTTGTCTGCTTGAACAACATCATATTTGTCATGTAGGTAAGACAGGTGTTCCGCAACATTAGCTTTTTTACCCTTTGAGGTTTCCAATTCTAATTTGTATAAAAAACGTAACTGACCTCAACCATTCTAAAAGAGTAATCACATTCTCTTTTTATACGGTGTTTTTTTTCGCGTTTTGTCCAATTTCTGGCGTAGTCCTCAACAAAATTCTTTTGAAGTTTAAAATTGTGTTTCCAGTATACGGATTTAGCCACACGATATTTCGTTCTTTTAGCTAACATATTCCTTAGAGGTGTGTTTTTAACAATGCTGAGGTACCAGTCATTTAGTGGCGAGGAAGACAATACATGAATGGGGGAATCAATGCAGCCATACGGAGGTAAATGATGAGGGTATTCGTGGCTCAGATTTCAAATCCTACAATCGCTACATGTGTTAAATGTTAGGTTTTCCATTACATCAGATTCGAACACCTTTTAACCACGGGGCGAACACTCTAACCCCTGAATCACTGGGCGGTAAAACAAATTTTACTTTGGATAAGTAGGCCAAGTGGTCTAAATGTTACTTACCACATAGTAATGTTAACCATAAATAGCATGGGGCGGACAGGAGTCTTGAAAAATTAATTATGAAATAAAGTGGAAAATCTGTTCAATTTGCATATGTATATACTGTTATATTGTTCTTTTAAGAAGGGTTCTCGATTGTCATCACTGCGTGAAAGTTCCGCCACCCTATTTCATTAATTATTCTAGTTTTTTACATTACCTCAATTTATTATTCGTACACAACACCCAACTATCAATTTTGTTCACTGCATTCGATTATCATGGCTATAAATTGAATTCAGTACAAGAATATTTGTTTGCTTTACATACACACCTGCTAATATGTGTACCAAAGCAGTCAATATTAATTGTACAAATACACGAAATATTATGTCCTTATTGAATACTATACATTTTTTGACTGGTTATGAGGTCAGCATATGTTATGTTATTATACCTCATTGATTAAAGGCAGTTGTTGATTGGTTGAGAGCTGTCAAGTGTCAGGGTGACAAAACACCGTGTATCCCTCGCGTGCGTAATATTACCCTCGCGTGCAACGGTCATATTTCCCTCTTACGAAAACCCTTGGAGTTTATTCGACAAAGTTGTCGTTCGTGTTACGCCTGAGGTATTACGAATACAAAACTCTACTGGAGGTCCCAAGCAATCCTGTATAGGCCTACGTGGAGATATTACTCATAAATTTTATCCCTTTGGTTGATTAAAAAACGGTTGATACAGTTCGTTTAGAACCGTCATTCATAATTTCCTTCGTCTACATTTACAACATTACGTCACATCTACATTGTGACGTCATACGCTTAGACAAAAACTTTCAATGAATAAATGTAAACAAAGCAAAGCGCTGCGCTCTCCGATAGGCAGTTAGTATACAGTTAAAGTATGGTTATGAGGGATATAGCAAGTTTCTG
>JACSZP010017148.1:10186-21361 GCA_016161895.1 Pinna nobilis | reverse complement strand
GTTCGACACTTAAGATAATTGAGGAGTGAGGAATCTTTCACGTGCTTGTTTAGATGGTATGCAAGGTATGTAAATTTTTAAGGCATTGTTACACTATCAATAAAATCTACAACTCTATATCGCGGTACAACTTTAAAAAAGAAAGGAAAAAACTCTACTTAAAGGCAAAAGTCGTTTACTTAAAAAAAAAACAACAAATGCACCCGTGCATATATTTACCTGAAAAACCTGCACCGATTATGATATTTTTCCACTTCGGATGACGATCCAAGATAAAATTCTCATCAGGGGTCCACTAAAAGCAGATAATTGCATGACTTCATCATACATAGAGGTATTAAGTTTTTAACATGTGTGCGGTCAGGTGGATAGTACGTTCATATATTATGTAAATTTAAGGACTGATATTTCCTCAGCTTGTCAGACCAGATGTTGTTGTATTTACCTGTTCGTCGTTTCAAGGGAGCTAATCCCGTAGACATTACCTGCTCGAATGATAGGTGAATTTTACAAACTCAATTTATCTTTACTTGGATACCAAATAAATCTTCGACTGCGTAATGTGCACTTTATTGTTATTATGATTTAGTGATTCGTACTACCACTATGCCCTAATCTAATAACTGTACCTTTCTGTTGATATTTTTCAATCGGTGTGTATTCAGGGCTTTTCTAGCGATTTTGGGAATATGTCCCATGGCACAAGAACAGTGAACATTGCGGCATTTTAACAACAGCAAAAAAAATTCAATAAAACTTGTACCACTTGTACAAAATGAGAGTAAATCCATAGTTATCACTTATGTTGTTTGTTTTTGATAAAATTATGATAAAAAAAAACTACCACGAAACTAAAAGTTTGCTGAAAGCTACACATTGCCAGTAATATTTGGTTTAAAATTAGGTGAAAAAATGATTTACTATTGGAAACATACAACATTATCTGTTATAAATTGGTAGAAAGAAAGCTCTGTATTGCTTAATATGAAGCTTTATAACTCACTGTATAAATGCATGATTCTGCTACTGCCGGTACGGGCACTAGTCCTGGGAAGTACTCCGCTACAAATTTTGATATTGTGGTAATTACCCAAGAATCATCTGCTNNATTGTTTGTGAGTAGTATTGATATCTGTTTCAAAATGTATGTCAAAAAGTTAACATGGAGACAAATTACGATTTCAATAATCCTGCTTAATAATCAATTACTTTTTCAATTTAAAACTTAAAATTAATCCCAATCACCGGTATGTATAAAAGACGAATTCAAATTGATAAAAAGTTGAGTGTAATCAGTACGCATCATAATTATTGTATTATTATTTTTATTATCAATTATATTTTTATAAATTTTTCGGAAGACAGTTTGGAGGATTTAAGTGTAGGTAAATTCCTAACGATGATAGTTCTTCGAAAAGAAGCAACATTCATACTGCACTAAAGCAACATCACACATCTTCGTACGATTTTAGCCAAATATAAGACTAAAAAAAATAACAATTAACAATTTAAAGACATTGGTTAAAACAAACCTTAACAAGCCCTGGATACTCCTCACTTGGTAGCCCATATGTACTGTACTTTCCAATTGCATTTGTTTGATAGAAGACTGGGAAGCTCTCTGCGCCATACTCGCCTGGGTTATTTTCTTTCCAATACAAGACTGAAATACGTTGAACCTGCAGAAGAATTAAAATTCAGTAGTCAAAACCATCTTCAGCCCATTTTTATACAAAATATCCCACACACAGAGACAACCCGGGACACTCATACATAGTGAAAACTTAAGAAAGTCTACAAAAGTGTACCAAATGGGAGAGAGATCAAGTGCCAAGGAAGGGTATATTTAAAGTTACAATCTATTTATGTACTACGCAACTTTTATCATCCTTTCAGTCTTATCACGAAGTGCTAAGCCAGAGCTGGATATGGAATCTTGGTTTCACTGACCTATATGAAGGAAATGAAAGATTAGCCGCGCATGGTGAAATTGTTTTTATATGTGAATGGTCTGGCAAAGAAAAACAATGAAACAATACAATGACTTAATATTTGACGAGTAAAACAATAGATGTATACTGGATTAAACTTTGGTTGTAAACGTCTTATTTACTGTTAAAAACAATATTGTGATCTTAAAAGATGATGGGGATAGTCGAAATAGATAAAAACGATTGATGCTGACGGATGAGTAATACTTGCTACCCGGATAGTAATGCAAATTATATGCATATTCCCTCAGATTTGTACTCGTCACGGATATTCAGGGCGTAAAATATCTGCAACTTAGAGGATACAATTACGTCAAACGCAAACAAATGGAGCAATAGTAAAATCCTTCTAATGTTTATTTTCCACATGAATTAAATCGTTCGGTATCACCTTCGCCACTGCTTTTCTCAGGGTTGCATAGTCGGTAAGAGTCGGAGAGGTTACACAAAAGATAACCAATGTCAAGTCAGAAAGGTCAGAAATAAACGAGGTACAATAATATGGTCATTCATCATGGCAGATGAGTGCGATTTTATTCTTCAAAAAGGAAATTACAGTTTTACTTTATGGATAAATAAAAACAATGTGGGTATTTGTACGATGATTTTTACACCCAAGGATGGTTTTACTTTAATTAAAGAGCCATATATTTGCACAAAAATTCCATGAAGCACATGAATGCTTTTAAAACAAATAACACGGAGGTTATATCAACCAGACCTGTAAGGGAAGATTGACGCCCAGTGTAGGTAACAGCTGCTTCGCCCATGGGCCGACCGTCAGAACAATGTTGCGACACCTATACCGGTTTTTTGTTGTTTGGATTGTAATGATATCACCAGGGAAAATGTTCGTCAAACCCTCGCCATCCTTTAGTTTGCCTCCATATTTTTGAAATTGATCCTATAAAATATGAAATCGTATAGTCATTAGCATAGATACAAATAAAAGCTTGAACTTTTTTATATACACGTGCATATGTATCTCTGACTATTTGATTACACGTGTATATTTCTAATCCTCGTCAGAACTGTAAAATGAAGATTTAGCAAAAATATCCGATCAGTGAATTTTGAAAATTTCCACGCCATTAAAAGTTTCTCATTCTTTAAAAAAAAACTCATGAAAAAGGCAAAATGTTTGGAGAAACTAGAGCATATCGTTGAATTGTTTTTTAATCATTTTATGAGCCAATTTCTAGGCGTGATGTGATTATTCACAATTATCACAATGATTATTGTGAAGAAAGGACTATTTTGCATGAATGCCTCATGGACTTTTCTTTTCACTTTGACATAAGGCTTGACATCCATCATTGAAATATTCCCTTTCTTTATACTACATACTTATACCCCAGTTAAAAAGGTGATATTTGCAATGTGTCAAATATGGTGAGGACTCCAGGAGTATATAAATCAAGATATCTACAATCTGTGTTGATGTCACTTATAAAGATGATTTTACGGAATTATACAACCTTTTTAAATCTACTGTATACTTGTTCGTGATACCTCTATATATAATCAATCCTCTTAATGCGATTTTTTGTATTCACAGAGGAGCAGATAACATCAAAGTAGACTATTGGTTGTTACTTAGCCTACCTGGTATGCTTGGAGTGCTTTGTCGGCCCTCAGAATACCACCGCTGTGATCCAACACAAACACATAGCTCTCAGGGAACGATAACATTGGAAATCTTTTTCGACTTTGAATTGAATCCAAAACTTCATGGGGAATGTTGTGTCTTTGCAAAGCTTTAATTGAACCAGAAACAAAAGGGTCCTCTGGCAGGCCCATTGTCAACATCCCCGTTTGCCTTCAAGAGCAAATAAACCTATATAAATTAGGAGATCTAGAAAACGAAGCTTACAACTCAAAGTTCTTAAGTTTACATATACGACGTAAAGTTTGAATTGGCTAAGAGTCAGGCTATGCCGTTAAGTGTTTGTGTTCAAGTGGTAGATACATTGAGCAAAATGTAAGGGGCAACTTCATCATAAAATAAATGATTATATACTATGACTGCATATTTAAAAACAAAATCCCACCTGATTGTACATGTAAATATGTCCGTGTCAACAATATAAAGAATGATGACAGAAGAAGGGACCTGTCTCCATGAACGTATGGTATGGTATGGTATTGTTGTTTAACGTCCCCCTCAAGAATATTTCACTCATATGGAGAAGTCATCGTGTGCCGGTGAAGGGCTACAAAATTTGCCTATGCTCGGCACTGCTGGCCGTAGACCAGGGAGGGTTCTTTAACGTGCCAACACCTACTGTGACACGGGACCTCGGTTTTTACTGTCTCATCCGAAAGCCAGGGACGGCCAACCGCGGAGTGGCGCTTCGCGGCTCGAACTCCGATCTTTCGATTTGCAGTCGAACACGCTAACCACTCGGCCACGGAGGCCCATGTCATGAACGTAACGAAGAAGGTACATGTTAACATGGGTCTTCTCCTTTTTTACCATTACAGAATATATACATTACGTAAAAAAAGATGTCTGTCTCATGTAATGTTTTATGGGTTGATTTAAAGTTTATATCAACGAGGATTCACTGTCACATTGTACCCAAATAGCTCAATACCTCCTTTTAGCTGAAGTAGCGAAGTTTTGTGTCCGGCAATGTCTGAATACTAACTTGTATAGTTCTTTTCCTGTTTCTTTTTCTAGCTGGTCCCACATCGGAAAGGCATCTTTCATCATAACTGTAAAGTGTTCCATATCCCCATAAGCCTTCCTTGTCACCCGACTTTGACCATGTGAGCTGCCACGCGAGTGTGGCAATGGAAACTAAAAAGCATTAGACGGAAATGGTCAATAATATAATATGTACATTCTTTTCAGGTGTTTAATTCAAAAAAGATGAAATCGTTTTTCTAAAAGGACAGCAGTCATTTCTGCTTAAGAAATTAACCTCTACAGCGGCCTTGAAAACAGTTTGATGAAGATAAAAGGGAAAACTATAAAGCCGAAAAGAGAAAAATCTACAGCTACAGTAAAAAGTTTGAAAAACGAAATATACATTTTGTACATAATTTGTATAAAAGCTATTTGAAATTGGCCATATCACAAAAACCCGGAATAAGAATTGCAAAAATGAAGTGTAATTTTGGTACATTTGATTACTTTGTTTGCTAAGTTTATAATTCAAAACAGTTGAAAAAGATTTGTCGATTGATTATCGTATTGCAATAAAAACCTTTGTTTCAGAATTAAAATAGTGTGTAGATAAAGAAACTGCTTCAAATAAAAAAAGAACAGAAAAAAATATACGCGATCACAACTCCTATACATCACAGCCCAAAAAAGTTATAAATGTAGTTAGACTTATGGTCATTTTTCGTTTTTCAAGTAGAAATGGGAATCGACGAAAATAGAAATGAAAAAATAGTATTATACCAGGTTACACTTGATTGCAAGATACAATACTGTCAAAAGGAGAAACCCCAACATCGTAATTGTTAAAAGTTAAACAACTCTGATGTGTAATTGTAAAACGCTAAGTGTTAGAAGCGCACAAAGCGTGCTGTAGCAGTATGGAGGCAGAAAAATAACAGAGATACAATGTAATTTGTTTTTGCTACACTAGTTTATGAACTGATGTATCGCATATTGTATGATAGATTCAAATAATTCATAATTTAATTCCGATTTAAGACCTGCTCTAATGTGAAGTTTTAAGTAAGGCTATTTCAAATGCACAGTCGAGCAGGTATCGTTAATCTCTATGACATAGGTCATTCAAGTACAGACGTAGACTTGTGAAAGATTGTAAAAATAAATGCATGTACATGTATACACTCAGCAAAAAAAGTTTGCAAAACTTAACAAAATACATGTATGTGTAATACTTAATTTTGCAGAGTTACTGATATGGATCTTAAAATTTACATTCATGTCTGGTAGATATCTCTTCAATCACATTATTTTGCCCTATTCTGTCGGATTTATGAAGCATGATCAATGCATACGGGTAACGAAAAGAGCTATAATAGCACCGATAGCTCTGTGTTTGTAAAAATTGGAAGTGGTGGGTATAACCGTGACCTAGCTTATCATTTATTTACAGTGTTATAATACCTTCATAACAGTGTAAGTTATAGGTAAATAAATTGATTATCCGCAAGAATACAGTTTGCATCATTTTACATTTGTATCAACAAATACTTGAGGTATCGTGGAGGGAGTGTTGAGTCTCTTTTACCTTGCTTTGTGCATAGCAGCGGACTATTGCCAATCGCGAGCAATATCGTCCATAACTGATATATAGATCGTTTTAATGTTTACATGTACATGCATATGTCGGTACGCATTGTAGTTCGATATGTGTCGATTCAAACTGCGTCCATCCCAAGCAACCGCTATTTACAACTACAATTACAATTTTTTCATCAGCGCGGTGCTTGTCAAGTGTGATATCCATTGCCATAGACTTGACCTCAGTATTATTGCTATCAAATGATCGAACTATATTATGCTAGAGAAGATGGCATTAAACAATCAACGGTTTAGTCTTTACATTGAGGTAACGGAACATGTGCCTGTGATGTAACTTACACATAAGGTCATCAACTAAATTACAAATCGGCAGCACTTTCACTCATGAATAACAATACTTTAGTAAGCCCTGTATTCTATGTTTACATAGTTTGATAGGTCGCATTAAGTGTCAGTCTAAATATAGTACTTGCCCTTTTTCTGTTTATAAAGGTATGCTGTGTACACTACTGCTAAATCCTCGAACACTCCAAAAATATTGACTGTTTTACAAGAATGGAACTTACGTATAGGCTGAATGATTAGTCAACTTACTTGTTCAAGTAAGAGAGTGAGCTGGCCATTCTTTGCGAGTTGGTATGCAGTCGCGGAGCCTTCTATTCCAGCACCAACAACAATCACGTCGTACACGGTGTCCATATTTCAGAGACTAGTTTCACTGGACCGTTATAGATATTAACTACCTTCGGCGCTATGTTTATATATTTTTGAAGTGAAGTTAGAGAAGTTAGAGACATATGTAAAGCCAGGCCTGTAATATGGCATATTGTAAAACACGTGATGAGCCTGCGACACGATAAACTATGAAGAATAACTTATTTATACAAAAGATATGTATAGATAAGATGCAATCACACCTGTATTTGTCCCCAAATAGGATAATCTTGTTTATAGAATATTTACAAGTTGACATGGGATATGGGGACGCGCAAGGGAAATGATGCTGATCATTATAGTAATCAAAATAACGACTTTGATCAAACTAATGGTGATGATGATCATATAATAATATTTAAAGTAGTACGATGATGATACTATACAATTATTGGACTATTATTGGTTCAATATGAGAATTTATGGAGTACAAAAACAATATCGACCGAGGCCGAAGGCCGAGATTGACATTGTTTTTGTACTCCATAAATTCTCATATTGAACCAATAATAGTGCTGTAATTGTTTTATTACATTTTTGTAAGATCTTGAAATTTCTATTGATCATCTTGGTTAAATTAATTTTTTAAGCAAGACACTCATCAACAAACTTATCCTGTACAGGCCATAGTAGGCAACCAAAATGGTGGATGACGTACCAGTGCAGTATGGTAAATTATCCGGTTCGCAGTGCAATCTAAATTAAAATGGTTAAACACGTGACCGTCTCTGGACAAATGAAAATGCAGAGAATATTAATTGTAGGAACAATAAAATAAGAGTAATAATAATGATGATAGTAATATACAATTATTGCACTATTATTAGTTCGATATGAGAATTTATGGAGTACAAAAACAATTTGTCAAATCTACCTAGGCCAAAGGCCCAGGTTGATATTGTTTTTTGTACTCCATAAATTATCATATTTAACCAATAATAGTGCAGTAATTGTTTTATTACATTTCACTGTGATCTTGAACTTTCTATTAATTAATTAATTTGGTTACATGTAGCTTACTTTTACGCTTATCGGCAAGCTTAAACTATACAGGCCAGAGTAGACGGTCAAAATGTTGGATAACGTAACAGAAACAGAAACGTAACAACGGTGCAATATGATAAATAATCCGCAGCGCAATCTTTCTTAAAATGGTAAAACACGTGAAAGTCTCTTGACAAATGAAAGTGCCGAACAACATTAAAAATGTAATAATAATAATAGTAATCATCATCATCATGATAATCATCATAGTCATTATGAAAACAACAACACTATTAATAATAATAGAATAACAAGAGGCCTATTAGGAACCATCGCTCACCTGAACATTTCGAAGAGAAGCAGAAATTTTGGATTTACAATGTGTCACTATTGAAAGGTATGGACAAAGATGAACCTCTCATTTGTTAAACTTTGGATCCTTACTATGGCCCAATCTTGAACCCGGTGGCCACCATTTGTACAAACTTGAATCTTCACTTTACAATGATGCTACAAATTAATTTGATAAATTATACGCCAGCCGTTCTTGAGAAGATTTTTAGATACATTGTCCTATATAAACCTATGTTAAAATTGTGACCCCATCTTAACCCCTGTGGCTAACATTTGGATAAACGTGAATCTGCACTATAAATGATGCTTCTATATCAATTTAATGAATCGATACTAACTGTTCTTGAGAGGAATATTTTTAAATATATTTTCCTATATGAACCTATGTTAAACATTTGGCCCATCTTGACACTGGCAGCCACCATTAATTTGAACAAACTTGAATCTACACTCTATCAGGATGCTTCCACATAAGTTTATAGATTTTTAGTCCGGTTGTTCTAGGGAAGATTTTTTAAGACACCCACCTAATTTTTTTTATGTTTCCCGATTATCTTCCCTTTGATAAAAGCCTGACCCTTTATTTGAATAAATTTGAACTTCCTTCACCTAAAGATACTATGTGCAAAATTTGGTTGAAATTGGCCCAGTGGTTCTTAAGAAGAAGTCGAAAATGTTCAAAGTTTACAAACAGACAGACAGACGGACGACGGAAAAATGTGATCAGAAAAGCACACTTGAAACTTCGGTTCAGGTTAGCTAATAATGATAATAAAAATAATAAAAATGATGATGATGATGATGATGATGATGATGACGACGACGACGATGACGACGACGATGATGATGATGAAAAATAATAATAATTCTAATAAAAACAATGTTTTATTATTACAATGTATAATAATGATAAGTTCACATAGACCAAATCGGCGTTACGCCATGTTCCACTTGAAAATTACTCACTATAAACTGTTTCCCTCCGGATTAAGTTTGGACTTTTCACATTTTCCTAATGTTACGTCATTTGGTATTGTACTTTGATAATGAGTTTATCAACAAATATTTTGACTTGAAATGCGGGAGCGAAATCTAGACCTCAACCTGGACTTTTATTATTACTACATTTCAGAGTAAAAAAAAATATTTACGTTATTTTTAAAGCGCAACATTGCGGATTCTTCATTTAGATTTTACGAAGCGTGTGGTGGTAAGAAAATTCCTCGTACGCCGGATATCTTGTCTCCTTCCTGTCTGTATTGTTTACCATTTAGTTATTAAGTATCCTGACTGAATTACGCAAGTGATATATTTAGAAAGTTTTAAGTGAAACGTAGGAATAAGAAAGAAATTATTTTGTCTTCGTTTTGTGTTTAACGATTGGTGTCTCTGATTATCATGCAATTTGCAAATGTGAAAATGCTCATTTTTGTCATTCATGCAACACGATTCTTATTGTTAACACGAATGTAATAATTTTGTTGATGTAGTATATGTACTTATTATAGCTAAAATCACATTTTTGTGGTGTATGAGTTTGAATAAAGATCTTGCACTGAATAAAATATATGCACATGTGTATTTAGTTTTGTGTATAACTACAATCTAGGATAATGAAGAAGAGCAACAAATATACAAGCATATTATATTAAGAAGTAAGTACAGTCTAACCAGTCCTAGAGACCCACTGAATTAAAGGACTGCCTGTAATACATTACCTAAATATCGGGTTCCCAAAATGATATTTTCCCGAATATATTATCTGAATTTAGATAACACCTGCCATATGTGACATTTGTTTATCCTTCTGTTGGACGGCCTATTATAAGAGGTTAGACTGTAAACGGTCGGAATTACAATGTAACTTGAAATGCATGATTTACATTCATACACATACTTTTTCAAAGACATAGTAGGCCTACCTGTATTTATATACTTTTGATATTGTGCCTAGGTTTCCACTTATATTTTGTGCTGAACAACTTCACTAATTTCAAGATTAAAAGTTTTTATCCCGAGGACGATAAAGATACAACAATCGCTATATCAGAATCTTTTTCTTTCGTTAAATTATCTTTATCTATAACCCATGAACATACATGTCGATGTATTTAAAAGATTTGGTGTTAATTTTGAAGACGGAAATCAATGTCTCGTTATTCAATGCCAGATAACTCTGAGTACCGGTAATTAATTATGCGCATTGTTGCAATATCAGTCCCTGTCTTTCGGATGAGACAGTAAAAACCGATTTCCCGTGTCACAGTAGGTGTTGGCACGTTAAAGAACCCTCCCTGCTCTACGGCCATAAGTGCCGAGCATAGGCAAAATTTGTCGCCCTTCATCGGTACACGGTGACGTCTCCATGTGAGTGAAATATTCTTGAGTGGGACGTTAAACAACAACAAACGCATGAAATAAAAAATGTTGACGGTGCATATAAGGATATATCCTTGGCGGACACCAAGTTTGTAATTATCCTAGTCAAAAATGTATGTAAGGTATGTATTATACGCAAATGCTTATCATTATTATTTGAAAATTACTTCTTCATAAAAAGCTAGTTGACAAAATAAAACACATAAATCATATTGCGTCGATTTTTATTGGAAATTGTTGTAATTGTGACCAGGTTGGTGTCTGATACAAATTTTCTGCGGCCCAATATGAATGGAAAGTGTGCAATCTCCGAGATTGATTAGCCTTGACCTAAGTTGCGCCAATATCTCTAGATGGAATGTTCATCAACAGTAAACAGGGATAAAATGTTGACATGTTCGACGGTATCAGAGATTAACTCTAGTTCATACCAGATCAAACTTGTGTATATCAGGCATTTCATGCTGTATCCGACCATATACAACATTCACCGTCAACTAACTTCTAAACATGTGCTTGTAT
>JACSZP010017145.1:0-16576 GCA_016161895.1 Pinna nobilis | reverse complement strand
GTATCTTTTTACTCCATGGCACCTGATCCCCCTTCTGGTTTTAGAGGTCCGTATTTCTCTAATATTCACCAAATTTGTATATTATCTCCCGATTCTTCTGGCCATTGATACCTTGGTATCTGTGATTTCACATATTTAGAGTACGCCGTAAGTGCAGTTGTACGTCAGAAGGCCTATTGAGTTGAACATCGAAATACATTTACATAAGAAATTGATAAGAGCAATTCTTATCTGTCATTTCGCAAATGTTACTTACCTTTGTGCTATAATTGGAAATGGAACACGATTTTGCCTCTACTTATTGACATTATACTTAGTCGCTTTATTTTATTACTTTGCTTCTTTGATTAGGAAAGGAAGAAAAGGAAATTGTATACTGAAAATAAATTTTGACAAACTTCTATTTCAAAGAAGCCATGTTTTTTTAGAGTGACACATAAAACCTCCCTAATCACAAGGAATTATTTGGTGTGCTACCACGAATATAAAATAAAACAATTTCTATTAATTCAGCTGCATGCATGACTGAGAGAAGAAACTAGTCAACTTTACACGGAAAACTAGTCAAGCTGACGATCCACTCAATAACTATGCAACAAGTTAACTTTATGATGTTACCTAGTCATTTTGAAGAGGATAACTTGTCAGTGTGACGATGTTAACTATTCATTTCGACGAGGTAAACTTGTCAAGGTGACGATGTTAACTAGTCATTTCAACGAGCTAAACTTGTCAGGGTGACGATGTTTACTAGTCATTTCGACGAAATAAACTTGTCAGGGTGACGATGTTAACTAGTCATTTCAATGAGGTAAACTTATCAAGGTGACGATGTTAACTAGTCATTTCGACGAGGTAAACTCGTCAGGGTGGCGATGTTAACTAGTCATTTCGACGAGGTAAACTTGTTAGGGTGGCGATGTTAACTAGTCATTTCGATGAGGTAAACTTGTCAGTGTGACGATGTTAACTAGTCATTTCGACGAGGTAAACTTGTCAGGGTGGCGATGTTAACTAGTCATTTCGACGAGGTAAACTTGTCAGGGTGACGATGTTAACTTGTCATTTCGACGAGGTAAACTTGTCCGGATGACAATGTAAATTTGCTCACTTGACTAGTACATTAGTCAAGTTGACGATGTCATTTACCATACAGCTTGGCAAGCTAACCTCGTCAGTTACCATGTTAGTATGATTCTTTGACTAGCTAAAACGTTAATGGGTGATCTGCTTCACTGGGTAATGCACCATTAGTATGGCTAAAATTAATCCTCAAATTAAAAAGGTCATGCTGTCAATGCCACTCTGATCAGTAGCACACCTCTGTATTCTGAGTAATTTTGGTAATAAGATAACTTGTGATACTGCACTTATCAGACCAATAGGGAACATTAATATTCAGTCTGTCTGTCACTCTTTAGGCCTACATCAACCTCCCTTAGGAGACCACCTCACTTTAAATTTTAAAGACTTTTCTAGTTTATAATTAATTACTGATGCTAACTGGGTAATGTATATCCTAAAACTTCCGCAAACCTTCATTCTCGCGAGAGAATATTTCAGCGACTTTGCAGGCACAGGTAACAATCCCATGTTGTGTGGAGCACGTATATTCCAGGATAGAATAGTTAGCGATTTATAATTTTCGTAGTAACGCAAAATTAAAAATCTGGCAAATAAAACTGGATTTACAGTACTAAAGTTTCACGTGAAACATTGACATTAAGTTAATCATTGTTAAATGCACTTATAGAACGAACTAGCGTTTGCAATAAGGCTTATCTGTCATGTCGCATGCTTGGCTGTGTGTAGGCTCGAACCCGCAATCCTTCCAACTAGATGAAGGACAGTCAAGGTTCTTTGACATGCCGACGCCTAATGTGGCACGGAATTTCGATTTTTAATCTCTTGTCTGAAAGACAGAAACAGCCGAACGCAGTCAGCTTGACTCGGATTCGAACCCACGGCCTCTAGATCAGATGGTTAATATCCGAGCCACTAGATCATGCCGTTTGAACTAGGTTGATGATTGATTTGATCAGTGATGTTGAAATATAAAGGTAATTTGGAAATGACAAATATTTTTGATATTGCTTTAAATTTACCGAACAATTATATTCCTACCAAATAGATATGGACAGGGCAGGTTACACAAAAGCTGAACGGCAATACAGAGTTCGTAATAAAAAATATGGCATTCGACGGTGACATATCAGCCGGCAATAGTCTCAAAGTCGACTTTGTTGCACGCGCAAGTGGTCAGTCGTCGGCGCCACCAGTTTCAATATTCCTTGATGGAGAAAGCCCTGGTGGATCATCTGGCTCTGGCAGTTCTGGTTCCGGCTCTGGCTCCGGCTCTGGTAGCGGAACCTCAGCTCCATCATCTGGAGGAGGACCAATCGATGGCGCAGTACACCACAGTAAGTTTGTATCATATCATTATGGGCCACATGTTCTGTTGTTTATCAATTAATTGTTATATGGAATTTGTTCTTTAAGCATCATTTACAAGTAATTACAAAACTATTATATTGTGTAAAAATTGTCTAAGACTACATCGATACGGGTTCCCCAATAGGGGCCACTGATATTGACACATACGTTGTGTTAACTCTTTTGACTGCGGGCGGCTCTTTTGTAGATTACAAGTCGTAATATCATGATAACTCACACCTTTTATGTATCTTTCCATACAAACAGGCACAAATACTAAATACGACTACGCAAAGGCATTGTCGCTCTCCATCCTTTTCTTTGATGCTCAAAGATCTGGTAGACTGCCGGGCAACAACCCAATTCCCTGGAGACACGACTCGGCTACCGGAGATAGCGGAGACGGTCACGATCTCTCCGGTGGTTGGTATGACGGTGAGTAGAATCAATCATGTTCTGTAATCAAACGATAAACCAAATTACAGTTGAACCTCATTAATTCGGACTCCAAAATCTGGACGGAAGTTCTAGAGAATAATATTTCTAATTTGTAATGGAGATGTTGTTTTAGTAATCCGAATGCTTCATTTATCCGTGGAATATACTTGGGAACGAAGGCGCCCGGATTAATAATGCTCCAGTGTATTCCGATTTTTTCGTACACTCTAACCTGTTTTGATAAAACGTCCAAGACAAGGAATACAATTTTACAGATGTCAGGTGGTCTCTTAATTCAAATGACTTATATAGGTAAAAACCATTTGGGAAACCATGCATGCATTCGGGTCACATAAAACAGGTAGTTCTTTAGTTCATTGGGTCACTAAGGCAGTTTGCACTATATATTTTCTTTAAATTCTAGTGTCTAACAGTGTCAGCCGCGCATTTGCGCACAGAGCAGATCTTTTGAAAGAACGATACCCAGTTCGAATCTAAGCAGAGTTTGAAGTTGCTTTGTCCTGTTCTGTATGAGACAGGGAACCCTGGGTCACGTCGGTATTCAAATTGTACATTGGTATTTCGGGAACAGTTAAATCGTTGAGCCAAGGTAGCAATTAATTCTCTGATCCAAATGTTCATGGCTGTGGTTATATTGATTTTTCTTCCATCCTTAACCACAATGAAAGGACGCTAATAAGCTAGAAATATTGAGAATTATATGCACTCGTAATCCTTTATTTCAGCTGGTGATCTTGTAAAATTCAACTTCCCAATGGCTTCATCAGCACACGTTTTAGGTTTGGGACTTCTTCAATTCAAAGATGGCTACGAATCTGCGGGCCAACTTGATATGATGTATGATATGTTGAAATGGCCACTTGACTACTTCCTGAAGTGTTGGATACCAAGTGCTCAGGAGTTGTATGTTCAGGTAACTATATCACGTGTCAAAATTAATGATATAATTATTTGAAAAAGAAATATGAAATGTTGACCTCTCCACTACGGTTGATAAAGAAATCCTTCAATCCAAAGGCAGTTTTCATATACATGTAGGTAGAATTTTCCATGACTCCTTGGTTGCGTGTCAACCTCATAACCGGAAGTTGCAGAGTTTGCTTCAAATATGTGGCATAGCCGGTGTCGAGTCCGTCAGATGATACAGTGACACTTGAGGTCACATGACAAATTCACATTCTAACTTATCATGTGACCACGTCATAAAAGAAGTATTCTTCATTATGAAATAATGCTACTCTCTCTCTCTATGGTAATGTTAAAAATGAGATATTGAATATATCGAAAAAAAAACTATAAACGCACCAAGGGATTTTCGACAATGATACGGCAAGTTGAGAATAATACCAGATTCAACGCGTAAAACAATTGCAAATCCCAGGTATCGGAAGGAGACAGCGTCCCTTGTTGGCATGTCACTCTCTTCAAAAATGATACATGGAAGCTCATTATAAGATGTTTGTTTTGGTTGAACATAGCATGTGTTCTTATCTGTCTAGCAAAAGACAGTACAGTGAAACTTGTGTAAAAAGGCCATCTTAGGTGTACAAGAGAATTGGCATTTATAGGGAGGTGGTCTTTCTACAGAGGTTGATTTATGCACAAATATTACTATTAGGGACAGCGAATAACTTCTTGTGACCAGGTGGTCTTTATATACAGGTGGTTGCTAGAGCAGGTTTTACTGTAATTGCAAATGATAGTGTTCAAGAACATCGCCAAATATATTTAATAGGTTGACCCTTCTTGTTTTCTTCAAAAGAATTGAAAACAAAATCTTCCTGTTGAGAGGACTTTTGTGATGTTATATATTTGTGTATAAATTCAAGGTCGGAAATGGAGATATTGATCACGCTGTGTGGACAAGACCAGAGGATATGACAATGTCCAGACCCGCCTATAAAGTAACTGCAAGTAGACCCGGAAGTGACGTAGCCGGAGAAACCGCCGCCGCAATGGCACTCGGCGCACGAATTTGGAAATCAAAAGGTTCGACTAATAGGCTTTTATCTAGGGATATGTACTTCGATAAATTTATAATTCTCTATGGCAAATATGAATAGAATGGATCAACAGGTTCCGAATTCCTACAGACTTAAACGCAAAAAAAATGCACTCAAAACTAAAATTTAGTACTCAACTCAGCTGTGTGAGGATCATACTCATCGCCCTATTGAATGATGCTGACTTCTGATTACTGATAACACAAACTGTTACTGATACAGTAAAATCTGTTTATAACGTTTTCCTTTGGACACAAATAATTCAACGTTATATCCGGAAAACGTTGTTAACAAGTTAATAAAAAATTGGTGACATTGTGTTGAGAGAAAGGAATGAGTTTAATGGAAGTTAATCCTTCTATATATGTATAGTCAACAACTGTGTGTAGTTTTATACTTAAGAAATACACATTGGGCTTATTTTTTCCTTGGCCATGTATTCCCTACGGGTCGAACACGTGTCCATATGTTCTTTAACATGTATTAAAACCATTGAATCCAGGAAAAAACGTTATAAAGGACAATATTATTACATTAGGGTCAAAATTCTAATACGTTATAAACGAAAAAAGTTATTTCTAGAAACGTTTTAACTATACATTTTAACATAGGTCTATATGGGTGTTTATTCAGGGATTGAAAATGAAAACGTTATCTGCAGAAAAAACGTTACAACCAGAAACTTTATAAACAGTTTTACTGTATTTGAGTAGTCTCACGTAAGAACACATGCGGACATATCTTCAGCCCTCTTCTTCTTTTTATTCAAAAATGTGGGAAACAATTGTTCTGAGTACTGAGTTTGAGATTTTTTTTTGTCATTTCGGACCCAGATCTAAAAACAACACTGACAGATGTTTTACACTAACACAAGAGAAAGTAATATTTTTGGTTTGGATTTTGAACACATTTGTTTCTCATACACTATCTTATATTTGTATTATTTATTACAATTCGTAGTTGAAAGAAATGGTCAAAAAATAGAAGGTCTGCATCAAAAGTCGAATGCATGCATTTCAAATATAGGAACTAAAGTTTTCTAATGGTTTTCTGGTTCGATAATTAAACCTTTCTTCACACTATGACTAAGCCCAAGGATTATTCAGATCAAGGAAAAGTACCGCAAGGCTGATGTGACCGGTCGACACAGAGTAGTCTCAAACCTCCTAGGCACCTGATCCCACCTCTTATATTCTGTTAATCAAGTTTTATACGCGAGAATTTAGTTTTATTTTCGCGTAATTACGCCAGATCACTTACTCGCGAAAATAAAGTTCTCGATTAATATATAACCAGGCATCTATATACACCATACAGCATTAACTATAATATTCAACATACAGACACGCGAAAATTTAGTGTCGCGAATATTTGCAAAGCTACCATCTCGCCAAAATAAATTTATGGTTTTATAGTATCCAGGGATTCTTGCTTGCCCAACTCTTTATGTTAAATTCCTTATAACCGAGAATGATTAATTTTCATCGCTTTTACATTCTCACATATGAGTAGTGTTTAATGATAACATAGGAAAATAACACTGCCTGCGTCTTCACTGCCGATCTGGTTCTCTGAACCTCGATTTAGAATTGACATAAATTGCAATAGCATATTGTCGGATTAGACAATTACATTGTGATGGCAAAGCGGGTTATTTTATTTACCGTTAATTACAAAATGTAACTTTGATAGTAGAGTGGGATTTTATGTTTATAGAGGAGCCTACAGAATAAAAAGTTTCATTGTCCTATCTTCTGATTGTAGATGCTGGATTCGCCAACAAACTATTGACAGCCGCCAAGAGTTTGTACGAATTTGCCAAAAACCACAAGGGAATTTATTCCAATTCCGTACCAGAAGCCAAGAATTTCTACGGGTAATTATCTAAGTATACATAAATAGAACAGAGTGAAATGATCCGCACCATTAGCACAAAAACATCCTTCTCCATGGGCGTGTACAATACATGTACATAGATGTCTTGCGCGGATCTAGATGGCGGTTGAGGGGGTCCGGACCAACCTCCCCCCTTCCCGGAATTTGCAAAATATTTACCAATATTAGCCAATTATGCTGAGATTATCATTTTAACAGGGTTAGGTCTTTACTTTTTACATGGTGTACCACCCTGGAAAGCATCCACACCCCCTCGGAAAAATAATCATGGACCCGCCCATGGATGTCATAAATATTTATGTCCCTAAGACTAATAAATCAAGGTATCTGTAATTGGTTGTGTTGTTGTTTAATGTGTGACGGTGAAAAACAATAAGTATTGTGTTTGCCCGGCACTTAAGGACGTCGAGCAGGGAGTGTTCTTAAAAATGCCAACACCTACTGTTTCACTGTCCCTCGGTTTTGACCGTCTCATCCGAAAGGCAGGGACAGTCAAATGCAGAATGTCTCTGATTCGAACCCTATACTTAGCGATCAGAAGCTAAACACTCTAACCCTAGGCCACGGTGTCCCCTTGCCTTGTATTTATCGGATCTTTTTTCACTGTCTCTCGGATAGATATGTCTGTATACAGTGGATTCCTATTAATCCAGTCTGTTTTTTTTTTCCCCAAAACAAATTGTCCGGATAAATGAAGCATCCAGATTACTATAACGTACTTGCTACTTTTTGTAATTTTTGTTCCCTTGAAATTTTGTCCGGAGGGTGAAACATCTAGATTAATGGCGCCCAGATAAATGAGGCTCGACTGTATATGTCATTTCGTACCTACAGGTCCAGCGGCTACAATGACGAACTCTGTGAGGCAGCTGCCGAACTGTACCTTGCTACCAATGATAACGGCTATCTGAACGACGCTAAGGGCTTCCACTCTGGGGATGTACCATGGGCTCTGTCATGGGATGATAAAAACATTCTGTGTGACGTACGTATCTTATTGACGAAAACAGTATGATAACTTCTTTTCGGCAAAATCACTCAAATGTCGTTGATGCTTGAAATTTCAGTATGATTTTACAAAAAAAAAATCATGATTTTACTTTATCGATTCTGTTTTAGAAGATTATATGAAACTTATTCCACTTTTCTTTAGATGTACAAAATACGGATTAGAAATCTTTGAATTACGATTACGGGTAATTCTAATTGTATGAAACGTACCTATGACAATGCTATAGGTCTCTGAATTGTTATATTGAATTCCAATTAACATTCATTAACATTAGGATATTATTGAAATTCACGACATTATAAAGACAGATATATTCGAGTGCATGCATTTAGTAGTACTCTATACAAATCAAATCTGTAAGAGAAATTTACGCGATGTCAAGTTTCGTAGTTCTATGTGTTAATCAACGTTCTCAGAGAAATATACGCGTGTTTTTTTTTGTTTTTTTGTTTTTGTTTTTTTGTAGTTTTATATATAAAAAAGCAAACCTGTGTGAGAAATTAATGCTATGGTACCATTCAAGCCCAAATCGAATGAATAGTTATTGAGAATCATTGGAAGTTGTAAGCCTGGGAATTAGTTTATAGCGTTAATAACCCCATGTAAAATAAAAGAGTTACAGTACCAAATTCTTCTTCTACTCATGAATACTATTTGTTAGTGATTATATATTTGACAAGCCAAGATACCGGAGAGGTAGTGACGAAACAGTTGTTGTTTCTTTGTCATCTTATACCTTACTTTATTATTTATTTAAAGATCGTTTATATTTCAGTTACTGCTTTTCGAAGCTACAAAAGACAATAGCTACAAACCAGCAATCGAAGGATTTGTTAAAGCCTACCAACCTGGTGGATCTGTCCAACACACGCCTTGTGGACTGGCATGGAGAGATCAATGGGGATCCCTTAGATACGCAGGTCTGACGTTCCTCCCTTGAGGTCGTAAATTTGTAATACATGTAAAGGCAATCTTATATGTTTCCTAGTTTGTGAGAAAGGTAACATAATCTAATACGTACCAATATTTGAGAACAGTAAAATCTTCCGTTACATGAATGCATAAGCAAAGATTAGTTTACTTAAAATATTGTAAGATGATCGGCAATGACTGCAAAAGTCGTTTGAATGTAGATATTTATTATTTTATGTTGAACCTCAACAAATAGATGTACCTCAAGATAAACTAATATAGAAAACTCTATAAAATTATAATTCCCGGCCACAACATGCTGAATAAGAATAATATGGTAAATTATAGCGATGATTTCATTCAAAATGGGGGGGGGNNTTTTTTTCAATACTTTCAAAAATAAATCAGGATCTACAAGGAAGTTGACTTACCTTTAGCCTCAATGCCATTCTGCTTTCTCATATGTTTCCGTTGGTTACTGACACTAACATCTTCCATAATCTATTTACCTTCTCCATTTGTTCATGCAGGAAACGCAGCCTTCGTAGCTACATATGCTGCCAAACTGGGAATAGGTGGAGACTCATTCAAACAATTTGCGTTAAGTCAAATCAACTACATCCTCGGAGACAACAGGCAACACATGAGTTTTGAGATCGGATTTGGCAGCAACTATCCAAAGAAACCTCATCACAGAGCTAGGTAAACTTAGATAATTCCATCAAATGGTTTAAATCTCTCTTCATTGATTACTCTGAGAAATATTATTTGTCAAGACAATCAGAATTTTAAAAAAGTGCGTATGCATCATAATGACTTAAAAGGAACCATACGTTTGTGATACAGGACCAATGGCAGACTTAAGCTATCGCAAAAGTATCACTAGAAGCTCTCGAAATCTGTTTAAAGGTCAATAGGTTAACTTCATAGTAAAAACTCCAGAGTACAGATCAACATTCCTGAAGCCTGTATCATATTGATGCCCCCGTATATTATTTAGTAATGTTTAAATTTGTGTGAAAATGATATTTAAAGATCTCAATGGGGCATTCAAAATTTTTAAAAAATCGACAAACAGACAAATCCATTGCCAAAACAAAAAAGAGACAACATTTCAACATTACAAAACAACAGTCAACACGACAACAGATATAACTAAAATATAATAACATAAACCTCACTGAAACGCGGATGGGTTCAGGTGCTCCAGAAGGGTAAGCAACATTAACAAAGAGTTACAACAGGGTGGACAGCTCTTACATATTAGTGTGAAAATCATTTTCTCTTTATCAAAATTGACTTGATACATCAAGTGGAACAATACATTAGATCAAAGTTTTGCATGATTACATATTTTGTGAACATGACGTTTTAAGAAAAAAAAGAGGGTAAATCACTTCGAGAAATGAGCATTTGTAGATTTGTTTTTCTGCTGAACGAACTATGCCCTGTGCCAGGTGTTTCTAAAGTATGGTTAAATTCATATTGACTGACAAAACACATGCATTCGTAAATTGGTAGAGGGTGCATTTCTTAAAGTAAGGCAAAAATTAAGTATAAATATGTATCACTTTATTCTTTCGCTAATCTATAACTAGAAAAAAACAACTTTTTTTTTCAAATGGCAAAGTACAGTTGATAATAAGGCAAGATATATCGACTTGATTAAATTCCACACCCCTATAAATATATTTGTATGAAACAAGAAGAGATCCTGCAAGAGGTGATATTTTCTCCTTTTCTCCTGCATCTGATGAGGGAAAGAGGAAACTCTCCTTCCTTTAAGAGACCATGAAGTACTAAATAGATAGGTCAGTAAATAAATTAAATCTTCCTCTCCGTTATTTCAGCTCATGCAACGACGGACAGGGATGCGGCTGGGACCAGTATAACTCAGGAGGACCAAACCCACACGTACTAAACGGTGCCCTGGTTGGCGGACCGGACGCTAACGACAACTATGCCGATAGTAGGAGCGACTACGTTAAGAACGAAGTCACATGTGATTACAATGCCGGATTCCAGTCTTGTCTATCAGGTAAGAGAGAGAGAGAGAGAGAGAGAGAGAGAGAGAGAGAGAGAGAATTAACCATAATCAGATACACTGTGCTTTCATGTCTCATGATGACAATTTACTTCTGATTATATGACCTGTTCGCTATTAATCATCTCTACCGATTTGGAAGAGTTTTTATCGTTGTTGTTGTTGTTGTTTTTTGTTCAAGAATATTTCATTGATATGCAAACATCAAAGAATTACGGTGATGGTCGTCCGATATTTTCCAAGCAACTGATCTAGATCAGATCTTAAACGTTCCAACTGTGACACGGAATTATTATTATAAATATCTACTGTCTCTTTGCAAAAAAGTGAAAATCCAATCCACTTCCACAGAGAGAAGAGCATATGTCCTAAAGCTCTAAACACAAAATCTCGTCCTTGCCTATAAGGATTTCAGTAACGGGTCATCACATGATTCATTTGGATTTTACCGTTAACTCTCGGCTGTGTGATCAGTCAACATAAAACGTGTACTCTTCCTTGGTACCAGATCCTTTTGATACCTTGCTTATGCGATGTTCACTAGCTCTGCCTATTGTCCCTAGAATATTATTGCAATCGATACCTGGGTTTATTTATAATTTTGATATTTACAGAAATGCATACTTTTCTATTTTTCTAGGATTGTTATCATTCGCCGCTCAAGGATCGCTTCCAGACTCTCCTGGTGCTAAATGTTAGTGAAGTCAAATATTAATTTAAATGTTTTATGAATAAAGATGTTAAAAAGAAAAGAACCTATACCTCTCTTTTTTTATCACGCATCGATGGCACGCCTACGAAATAAGACTGAAAGAACATACTAGTCACCTATTTACAGTAGATCCTCGCTATTAAGACCACCGAAGTGACCGGCTAAAACTAATTTGATTAGTGTGGTGGTCCTCTAAGCGAGGTTGAAATAACCTTAGAAAGTGAAAACATACTAAATCCTGTTTGCTTTTTGCTGGTCTGATTAGTGAGGTAGTCTTTCCACTGTAATTGGTATGCGCGAACGGATGGACCAGCCAAGCTCCTGCCCGATGTTCGATCTGAAGGAACCATAAATATGGTCCTTTACCCACGCGACTGGGCATTACTGATTGGTGTGACACTAGTCGGAACACTGTAACATATTTGTCAACTGGATGTGAGGTCAATATGCTTTAGATGAATCCTCTCATCAAGCTGTTGGCTGAGGCCGACGAATACAAAAGTTTGGTTCAAAAGTTCAACATAATCTTTGTTTATCGAATATTTGTCTTCAAATCTGTTATCGTTACACCTTTAGTATTAGTTTTATAAACTTTACATTATCGTTACACCTTTAGTATTAGTTTTATAAACTTTACATAATAATTGTTCGAAGAAGTCACGTATTCAAGGAGAAAAGGGAAGATATTTCTGAGCAAAGTCAGGAAGCACCAAATATATGACAGCTGTGATGCATATTTCACTTATGAGAAGTCACCATTTCTATATTGACGGTCGACATATCTGTGAGCAATCTGTCATTACTAAAACACTAAAATGCTGGTTTTATAGTACTGTTATCAATGTATTATGTATTTCAATGTAACATGAGCCAGGTGCTCGACTTACCACTTAGACAATCTAACCATACAAATATACCAATTATTTTACAAACCGAAACCACGAAATCATAATCTCGCAAATAAAGTCAGGGATGTCTCTTTACGAAAATATTACATTTCCTAGAATAATTTCAGAATAGTACCTTTCCTGCAATCTTAAAGAAATGGACGGCTCTTCTTCATAATGGATCTCTTTCCTCGTCCATCTGTATCAACTACCAGTATTTTTTTTCTATCCAGTAAATGTATTTCAAAATACTTGTGTGCTTGAACTCCGTTTGCAAATTCTTCTGAATCATAAAATGTCATTCTCGGATATTTTTCAACCCCCTGTTGTTTTCAGCGTTATGTTCTAGCATGCATTTACATCACAACTTACGGCATGGAATTTCTGTGATCACTCGTTGTTATAAAAAGCTAAGAATAATTCACAAGTTACATATAAAACCGATCGATGCTCAAGGACTGATCACACCACTTTTACAGAGAGGTGTACGGCATAAGAGAAACAACAGAACCACTCTGTCTTAATAATACAGTTTTATGATAAATTTATTTATACTTAAGAATTCGTTTGTATAATTGAAGATTTGTGCTAATGGGAACTACACAAGTTTTCGTGTTCTTGGGGTATTTTTTCAAACTCAATATTGCATGCCAAGTGTGAAGTGAAAGTGAAAGGAATAAATTAGAGCTATTTGCAAGAACTACCCCCACCTTTCTGTGGACTTTGCTAGTCAAACCTGGTCACGCAGTTGTAGCTTAACGACGGAAAGTTAATGAAAATCGCATTATCATTTAGTAGCTGTTAGAATTTTGACAGTCTGAAAATATTGTTTAAAAATACGTGAGAGAGAGAGAGAGAGAGAGAGAGAGAGAGAGAGAGAGAGAGAGAAAGTAGTCAGCTAGAGAAGCATGTATGTCGCTGATATTGCTTTGTTTTCTCATGACGCATTTCCTATTATAGACATGATATTCATATTATATTTATATTGTTAGAAAAGTCAAGTAAAAATTGGAAATTAATATAATATAATATAATTAATATAATAGTATATCGAGGATGAATTAAATGTAATTTTTACGCCAAACTTTACCAACGATAATACTTCTTGTTTTCTCTTTTAATGGTTCAATAACATCATAAAATAGTATGCATTGCATATTTGAAGCATACAAGTTAGGTTTGAAATTTTCCATCGACGATAACTACTTTATCCATAATTAGTTTATCCAGAAATTGGCCTTTTGAGACGTGAACAAGTTCGAATACTGGAATCAAAGAAAATATGTTTGTTTGCAAATTCCTTTTGCCTAAAGTTATATTGAATAATAGACGTAAAATACAATCTTAAATAGTTGGATGATTTCAGAGTTTTTCTATATTTGAAATATTTCGTTAAGGATCAAAGATATGGCCTTTTCTTTCATCCATACACCTGAATAAAGAAAGCACAAATCGTCAAAATAAACTGAAACATTGCAAGACAGTATGTTGATGTTTATGTGCATGACATATTATTTTATTATAAACTTGATTTATATACCCGTTCCTATTTTAAACCATCGATTTCTCTGAAAAGCTCAAGAAGAATTCCCCTTTCGCTTCCCATTACACAAGCACAGTAATGCGGATTTAGACATAATGTTGATTTTGTGTTTTGCAGTTATATTTACTGTAGAATTAAAAGTTGCAATTGGAACCCTATGTATGGCACTGGAGTAAACAGTAAATGTCTTGGTCAATATCACCTTTTGGGGTTATATCACATCATATCCACCACCACAAAAGTCCATAATTATTGTGAAATCAGGTATAGATCTATAGAGATAAGGTTCATAAATTTTACACTTAATATTGACTTATATGTCTATTACTTTCGTATCTGTGTCAGATCAGACGTATCACCATATGCTAAATATGATACATTTACACATGTATATATACGGAATCCAACCGGTCGCATCATGGAGCCGTTTTCTTCAAATTCAACGAAAGCGACGCTCGCAAACAGATCATGTACTTACTGTGGAGATTTTATTTAATCCACTGGTGAATATCATTTAAAAATCAAAACATCAAATTACGTTTTTCTGAAAATTTAACTTCAATCACTACACATTGTTTTTAAATCCCCCATCGTATTTACTGACACAGTGAGCATGCACATATATAGGGATAACCGCTGTTGTTTGCACTCGGACCTGTTTCAGACGTTTCGTTTGAAGGAATGGGCTGCAACTAAGAAGAAAAAAGGAAAATGAAAAAAGTGGAATACTTTCACCGTTGCAGCTGTAACAACATTACCGGGTAGACTACTAACCGCGGATTCGACGGTATCTCCTATAATCACCCTTATGTTTAGATTAAAGTGTGAGTTAAGGGATGAACAAGTAATGACAACCATATGTCCTTATACAATGCTGTTTCCTGATCTACTCCACTTTTATGAGCGTTTGATACCCAATACCTATTAGTGCATAATAAGAAAGTGCATATCACCATGGGCTGCCCTGGCCTAGTGATTAGCGTGCTTCGCCTTCTGATCGCACATGATACCGTGGGTTCGAATCCGAGCCGCGCAGAGGTTGGATGTCCCTGTCTATCGGATAAGACGGTAAAAAGCGAGGTCCAGTGCCACAGTAGGTGTTGGTGCGTTAAAGCACCCTCTCTGCTTATACGACCATAAGTGCTGAGTACGGGCTAGATACGTCTACGAGCAGAAAGTGATGTTTCCCTAATAAGTGAAAGATTCTTTAATGGGACGTTCAACAACACTTTAACCAACCAACTAATATGTCTCCATGGTGACCGACTGGAATTCGAATGCCCTGCATAGGTATGTGCATTGACGGCGAGAAAACAAAGCATTTCACATTCTAACCTCACGTTTCCCATTATCAATTGACCTAGGTATTGCCTAGGTATCGTTATAGATAATGTTGGAATAATACATGTCACATTGGAGGTAAAACTGTCGGTTTATATGTAGAATGTTGTTCCTCGTAATTTTATTCGGGTTCTTTGTTGCCGTCGATTGCTCTACAAGAGTAGAGGTTATTCAAGAATGGAACGGCGGATTCAAGGGTGTGATCACAATCAGGGCAGGACAGAGAGCTATTCATGGATGGACGGTCGACCTTAAGTTTGGCAGCCCAATAGATACGCTTGAGGTAATTAAACTAGAAATTACTTTTAAACCTAACAACAACAATGAACGAAGCTCGTTTGTATCTGAAAGGATTATAAATATATCGTGAGAAACAGATATGCACTTTAAAAAGATAGATAGATAGATAGATAGATAGATAGATAGATAGATAGATAGAAAGATAGATAGATAGATAGATAGATAGACACATCTCCAAAATCGACAAAAATTCTATTCAAATTTTATAAAACTAAAATCTCCAAAATCAAAACGAGATAAACGCAAGCCCAACCCAGGATGACTCTTAGGCAGCCTATAAGTTGTCATTGGCTTTGTTTCCGCCAGAAATTCCCTATTTAACTATAAATTATCTAATATGATGACCTCAAACTACAGTGAAACTTTGTCTAAATACCAATTTGGTTAGGAAACCATATCACAATAAATAGTATCACATATCAGTCTATCTATCAGTATTCTAGGCTATTTTAACCTCACTTACGAGACCACGTCACTAATCAGACCAATTCAATTAGCTACTAAGAAGACCGCATCACTAATCATGCTAATTTAATTAGCAACTTTTGCGGTCTTAATACCGAGGTTTCACTGTACAAAGCAACAAGGACAAACATTGAAAATTAATTTTTACTACTAATTTTCACCCCCGTTTTATTTTCGTTTTAATTTCCCTGTCGCCCCCACGGTCAGTGGACGAATTCAAAACTGGGCGAAATCGAAATGGTAAATTCATTGAATAAATTATGAAGAAAATGTGTGAATTTAAAACGGGGCGAGACTGTTTGCAATCGCATTAGGGCGAAAATAATACGGGGCGAAAATAACCCTGTATACAGTATACTAAATTCGACTTTACCTTCAATGCGATTGGTCAATTTACATTACAGATTTGGACTGGTCTAGTCACCCAGACGTTAAATGGTAACAGAGAATACATTATCAAGAATATGCCTTTTGCCATCGACATCAATGCAGGAGATATTCTCAAAGTCGAGTTTGTCGCCCGTAAGCAGGGAGAAAGGGCTCCATCGGTATCAGTAACCAGTGAGGAA
>JACSZP010017144.1:0-12059 GCA_016161895.1 Pinna nobilis | reverse complement strand
ATATATATATAACTATTTATATATATATAAATATATATATATATATATATACAATTTATTTATTTCTATTTATACATATACATATATATATATATATTTGTGACGTCGTTTTGTCGGTCAAAGTCCGCTGGTACATAGCTTTGGAGTGTATCGATCCAGAAAGTTTTCTCAAAAGGTCAGGAACCTGTTCAACAGGGATTGTCTTCCAAACCCAGATTGAATGGTCTGTGCCGTTGATATGATTAACAACAGGTTTGTAGTTGTATGTTGTTGATATTAAACCGATTTGGCGAAAACCGGTGCCGACAAGTCAGTCTAACTTGCCCTATATTTATGATTTCGCACCTAACTTGAAGGGCTGGTGTTCTGCAATGTTTGGTAATTTCTGTGATGAAAAAATCGCTGGTACTCTGGGAAGCTTGGATGCCACAAATATTGAAATTGTGAATTCGGATTGGAAATGCACAATACCACAACCACTGAATACCAAACTGAAAGCAAGACAGATTTTGATAACCAAATATTTATTTGAGAAATACTAAATTAAATAAAAAAAATAAACAAAGAAATCTACAATATCAAAAGATTTCAAAAAGAAAAATTAAAGAAATTGTTGTCTTTAATCCAAAAACTTAAAACACAGACAGACTACATCTAGATATTTCACTAAAATGCTTAAGTGTTTATTAAAGTACTGAACAAATTAACACAAAAAGCACATTTATGGTACTAGTTAAAACTAGTTAGGTGTCACTCAATAAGATTGACATATTTCCACACATTATGTTAAAGCTTTTTCACAGAAAATATGAAAACAATGTCCATACAACCTCACCTTTAACTGAATATAGAGGGCCACACAATTAATTCCTCAGTATATATGAAACATCCACACAGCAACAAATTTCAATTCACGAGTATATATAAAGGGCCACACAGTAAATTCAAAATACAATGTATATATAAAAGGCCCACACAGCCACAAAGTTCAATACACCAAATAAAAAGAGACCCCAGGAAAATCTAAACATTATATTTCATATTGCCTCAGTAGAATTTGGACTTCAATATAATAACCTCAGCAAAAGTCATCACTAAAATTTTGTAATATCACCGCGGAAAGGTAATTAAATGTTACAGGTGGTAATCAAATATTTCACTCAGGTACAGAAAAGAATCACGAATACAAGTCATTTAATTCCAAAGAGGGTAAAGTACTGGTCAAAGACTACTGTTTAACAAAGCTAAACAAGACAATTGTCATTAAAATGTGACAGGGAAATTGGTATAACCATCTGCAATGTTGTTATGACAATGTTCATTGTTATGTAATTAGGAAATGAGCGAGAATATTAGATGAAGTATTAGAACAAAAATTAAGTTCTCTATACTTCAGTCATCAGTTCTTCTCATCTGCAGCATGTCACATCTCATTGCAATAAATATAATGAACGTCGTTATGACCGTGCTTTGAGACCAACAAAGTCTGAATTCCATTGATGCCATGGCCAATAATGAATGAAACACTTAAGCTAAAGAACGGCGGTCTTACAATTCCTGTAAATAATGCAAAATATGTTGTTGTTGTTGTTGTTGTTGTATCGTTATTAAACGTCCAACTCACGAATATTTCACTCACATGTTGACGTCACTGTGTGCCGGTGAAGGGCGACCAATTTTGTCTATGTTCGGCACTGCTTTAATGTGCCAACACCTTCTGTGTCACGGAACCTGGGTTTTTACTTTCTCATCCGAAAGACAGGGACGACCAACAGTGGAGTGGTGTTGCGATTTCAATTGATGCTTTAGCCAATAATGGATAAAAAGCTAACGTTAAAAGCGTCGATCTAATAATTCCTGTAAGTAATACAAAAAAAGAAATAGACATACGTGAACGCCTAGATATACAAAAGCGGGATCAGGTGCCTAGGATTAGAAAGCATTTTCTATTTGATTCAGCCGTGGTCGAGCCAAGTCAATTAGAAATATAAAGTAAAGTCGCCATAACTTAATTTTTTCACAAATCCTTTTCAAACATTTTGTCATAAAACATTTAAAATGGCAGATTGTTTCAATTGCAATTGTGAAAATCTTGAAACTCATTGTTTGAAAAATTACTTCGTGAATCAATACAAAACCAAAAAACAATATAAAGCGAAAGTACATTCATTTGTTTTCATATATTCCGGAGAGAGATAGACAGAGAGAGAGACAGAAAGAGACAGAGAGAGCAAAACAGAGAGAAAAATGTTCAAATTGAAGTAACAAAACTCTCTTTTCGTTTCCTCGCTTTATCTTTTTTTATAGCAAAAGTAACATATATATTACAATAATTATCTAAGAATACACACGTAATGCCACTATTTGTATATAGAAAAAAAGTTAACTTAAACAATTAGGTAATTTCTCTTGAATTACGAGGTACATACTAAAACATCACAAAATAACCCCAAATTATCAACATCAACGTACTATAAGTGTACTTGTTCTAGATGTCCCAAAAGACTTGTATTGCTGCTCAACCAATAAGATCATATAGAAAGACCACAGACATAAGCTAATAATAAAAGGTCTAAAGAGACATAAACAACAGTTTAAAATCTGATTTTATGAGGCAACTAAAAACCAAACATACTCCTTCACACTTTCCGAACGTTGGTCATTCCGATATACTTAGTTTTTTCAAAAATTTTGGCAGCTCTTCTGGAAGAGAAGTTTCTTTAAGGGTACCCTCCCTGTATCCACCTTTGGTGGTATCATGTCTAAAACAGCAACACAATTAGAAATTTGTGGAAACATCAATCAGAAATATTTATCAAATTCCCCTCTATCTCCGAGATATTTCAGCTAAGATGTGCAATTGGCTCGGATGAGCTGATAATGATTTTGATATGTATTGGACCACGTGGTTTCATCTGTCACAATCGTCGATAGCGGTACATAATAACTCATGGCGAATTTCCAACAAATGAGCATAATGATGACGTCACAGTAACATTCGCAATGACCGATGAAATACAAATCACATGCAAAAGAACGATTAGATTCAAGTCATTTAACTGAAGTTAGAATGTAAATAGTATGTACGATTTGAGCTGAATATGGTAGGGATGATATGAATAGAACAAGATACATGTATCTTAAAATGCATTTCATTCAAGTAAGGGTTATTGCCCACTTTTAGAAAAATAAAAGTAATAGTGAGCGATGTTATCAAAACTACATATATGTGCCTTTAACTTTGGATGTACAGATGTGAATATATCAATATTTCATATGATTCAATATTATTTTTTAGAAATTTAAGAAGATATTTTAGAAATTTTAGAAAAATAGAATTTCTTTCTAAAGTATTATGTATAATAAAAACATGGCGTATTTCTGGAAATGTTCGTCAATTTTACTCTCAAATCAGAAAGACAAAGTGAAATAGAAGCGAAATACCCCAGCTACATCTTTGGAGCAATGACTAAAATACCATCGGTAGAGCGAATGTTGTTGTTGTTGCTGCGTTGATTTTTAACGTCCCACTCAAGAATATTTCACTCATATGGAGACGTCACCGTGTCTCATCCGAAAGACAGGGACGGCCAGCGAATGTAAAATAAGGGATATTGGAAGACAAGATGAACGAAAAGGTCAAGGTAACGAACAGTGATCGATCTCATAATTCCTATAAGGAACACGAAATAAAGAGTTCGGAAAAAACGGACCTCTTAACACACCAGAGATGGGATCGGGTGCCTAGGAGCAAGCATCCCCTGTTGACCAATATCACCCGCCGTTAGCCCCAGATATTAATCAGTGCTGTGTTGAAGCGAACTTATTGGTTAAGTGTCTCAAAGGAGCATGTGTACATGTAGAAATGTCTACATTTGCAATATTATGTAACATCTATATTGTGACGTCATAAGCCTAAGCAGACACTTTTAATGAATGAATGTAAACAAAGCGAAGTACATTGTATTATATTTTTTTCCTTTCGCAAAATGTAAATTACCTCATCGCAACGAATCAAATTAACAGTTCAAAATGGGGGAGAAGAATGAGTTGAAAATATCAAGGGATATTCAAAATTCAAAAATCGAACATCAGGCAATAAAATGACAATTAGAACATAAAATTAATATATATAAAGTAAACACATTGAATTGAATTAGATATCTTATCAACGGGTGAAATGTACACTCCATATCCGGGCGCTGCTAGAAAAGGCTGCATAAAATTTTAAAGCTCACAATAGGAAAATCAAAGTCATCTCTTTTATCATAAAGTTTGTTTCTCAACCATCCTCGAATGTCAATCTCCAGATGTAGCTAGATAAAGGTATAAGGCATACGTAATTGCTCAAAGTTTAGAACATTAACGAAGTGTAATTCCCTCAATCCGTCGTGTTAATAAACGATATAGTGAATGTTACAATATAGATGTGGGGGGGGGGATCAGTTTTCCATACTGATGAAATAACAGGATCAATATGTCCAAAATGTAAAACAGAAAATTCTTAGCAGTGCTCTCCACACATAAGAATTCGTAGCTTTAACGACAAAGCATTTTTCTCGCGTGTTTCCGAAACGTGGAACAGAACATGAGATACATTATCGGATTCACAGCATGATTCAGAACAGAAAAGATGTTCACCAAGTTTCCAAATACATTAATGAATTCCTCCGAGTAGGGTTTGATAAACGGCATTATCAACGATGGAGAGGTTAACAGCATGAAGACAAAGGAATTGATAACCAGACCCCTGGTTAATCGGACGGTATATCGACACACTTTTTTCATCTGCTCATCAGTCAATTCGGACATTTCATTTCGTCGTCGGCGGTACCGTAATATAACAATAATGTTACATACAGCACATCCTAGAATCGGTATAACCGTCGATAGAACTATCATGGAGTAGTTAACAGGTCGGAGTATAGTCATTATCTGTAAAGGCACAAAGAAATACTGCCGGTATGTCTGTACAGATATAAACGAGATGTGATAAATGTAAATTATCGAGATGGTCAATGACAGGCGAAGCACAGGAGTTTTTGCATAGGACGAAAGAGGCCTGGCAATGCCCACCGCACGTTCGGCAGCTATGATAAATATGACGGTGTATGACAGGAGCGATATGTGTACACGCAAAATCACAAATACCTTTATAACAACCCCGGTAATCAAATCCACCAAGTCACTGGCAAGAATCACGAATAACGTTAGCAAATCTAATGCTGATAAATGAATTAGTAGAAATGCAACGGTTTGACTGAGGTATTTTTTTCGTAATACCAGTATTGTAAAAATATTTCCAATGATACCCAATACGCAAACACTTATTGCACATGACACTCGTATAGTCTTATTAATGGCACTAAGTTCTGAGTCTCCGGTAGTATCCTGAAGAGTAGTTTCATTCGATGAATTCATGATGTGTGTCTACACTTCAGAAGAAACATGCTATGAAGCCTGTTTAAAAAGTATTTAATTTAAAAGCTTAGACTAGGATCGGCAAATTAACGCCTAAGCCTACTTGTATCATCACCGTGTTTGTATAAATAAACCTACTTATTGTTAGTTTGCTTCGATAAGGTGTTTTCTTCGGTTGTCTTTATGAAGCAAAGATGATACAGTTACTAATGGATATAACTTAGCAATTAGCATAGTAAAGAAGGTTTATTTGTGTTGAATTTTGTAGACCCAGTCATACTGCGATAGTTTTGGATTACTTTCCTCTTGTAGAACTCTTCTGCGTGAAGACGAATTTAACGTGCGAGCGGAAGGCTTGACTTTGCTTTCGTTAGTTACCAGCACGTGTACCTATATATCGGTAGCTATTTCCAGAATATTTCACTTTTAAAGATCATCTAGAGATCCATGTTTTACTATTGTGATATTTATGTTTCCTTTTGCTCATGTCTGAAAGTAGCCCCACCTCCTTCGTTACACAATATCAGGGTACGTCTCGAAGAATATAAGTGTTATAACCTCTAAGCACTCATATTCATTAGCAGCCTGTAAACGTGCAGAAGACCACTTGTTATTAAATCTTGTAACCCTTTAGCACTTGAAATTGCTTTTCCACATCTACGTAAGACTGACCCTCACACTTACTTACTGGATTGTCTAGTTCCAACCAATATTGAAATGAAAAGTACAAGTGAACAAAACAATTTTTTTAAATCATACAATGGCATCATGTTTTTTGTTTGGAGAAGACAGCAATCCTACCATGCATTTTCTATTACTCTAGCTTTGTTCAATTTCTGTCATATAGATTTTTCATTATTTAAAGCAGTATATTTATGAACATTTTATATGAATGAATCCTTGTACATAACCTTTTATGGAGAAATATATTTTCTGTTTGAAAGAATGTTTTTAGAATATCACTGCTGCGTGCGGATTCAATGAACGTGCACTGGGTGATGTGGCGGGCTTTGAAATTCAGATATAGTTGCTACTGCTCTTTGGATGCTAAATGAAGCACTTTTTGTCGACTTTAACGGGCATTTTCCTTCACCATCATCGACTAAAGAAGAGATTTAGAATATCATTACCTACTTTTGAAAAATGCAATTCTGGACAATCACCATATCCTATGAATTCCTGTTTGCCGATCAGATGTTGGCACGACAAAACTTAAGAATTTACTTGAGTCTGATAAATAACTCCAAAGAAGCATACCCTAAAATCTTATTGGATGGGAAGCGAATTGCTTGAGAACACTGTCAAAGTTAAGTAAATTTTAAGTATTATTGTGTCCAACCCAGATCTATTACTTGTTCAAGACCTCACCTACCTTTGCATTCTCAACGAAATCATGAGGTTGTCATTTATTATTGAGACGTATTTAGCATGATAATAAGTGGCTAAAGTCATGTACCACGTGATACTTCACAACGTCTGCGTGGTACTAAAGTCTTCAGATGTGAAGGGACACTACTCTACTTAATATGAAATGAAGTTAGCGTGGAGTATCATCTTCTAGTATCATTCCGTCACTAATACAAACAACAGTTCCGTAAAAAACGTTACCGCCTATCATATGGTACAAAATTAGTTCGATGTTCTCTGATTCTTTGTAGAAGACCAGAATGCCTCCGAATTTCTTTTTTTTTTCATTTGTTGGCAGACATTTTACTGATCATTTACGATAGGTATGCCATACCAATAGGGGAAGCATACTCCTTCCGGACACCTGGTCCCATCCAACCAGGGATTTACATTTGATTTCCACTTCAATACTGCTGTAATACCCATTGTCGTATCTGTTAGTACTTCGATTACCCCTTGGAACTCGGAGTGTCTCTTGGTACTTTTCAATTTCATTTCAGGGGCTGCAGTGGCCGAGTGATTAGCGGGTCCGACTTCGAATCGAAGGGTCCGGGGTTCGAATCCGCACAGCACCACGCTGCGGCTGGCTGTCCCTGTCTTTCGGATGAGACAGTTAAAACCGAGGTCCAGTGTCAAAGTGGATCTTGGTACGTAAAAGGACCCTCTCTGCTCTACGACCAAAGTGCCGAGCATAGGCAAAATTTGTCGCCCTTCACTGGCACACGGTGCCGTCTCAATATGAATGAAAGATTCGAGTGGGACGTTAAATAACGATACAACAACAACAGTTTCATTTAAAAATATTAAGTCACAGCAGGGGTTATGAAAACATCAATAAGTTGTTTCGTCGGAAAGGTTCATATAAAGCTTAATATGGGATTGTACTACAATGATAAATGAAAAGTTCCATAATCACAGACATGTTAAAAGAAAATACGTTGTTAGAAAGTCTATAGCACAAATAATATTCATCAAAGACGTCGCATGACTAGTCCAACACGTGGGTATTGTTGCATTTTCAAAAAGAGCAAGTAATATGAATTGTGTCACTTTACTGTTAAGAGTAGAAACTGTATAAATTCCACTGTAAACGGAAAGAGATGTCAGCCAAAAGAGGGGCACGATTTGTATCCAATAGAATGCCAACTATCTAATTGAAAACTTTTCCTGCAAAAACTACAATAATACCACCTTATTGAATATATGTTGTACCACTACACTTGAAGTAAGTATACTTATTTATGTATGTGTGTATTATTATCATTATTTTTATCATCATCATAAATTTTATTGATAAATATTATTATTATTATTATTATTTTATTATTATCATTATTATTATTATTATTATTATTATTATTATTATTATTATTATTATTATATTTATTTAAATTTGTTGCAGTCAGGAATTTGCTTCAGTCATATCATTCATGGATATTTAGTGATGTGATTTACTGAACTAGTTTAGAATATGCGTGCCGTCGCCAAAAATAAAGTTTTTCATCATTAATCATAAACATTAGGTTTTTATTGTTTTTAGACAGCAATCGTAAAATAATTTTTTCTCTCTTTCATGAAAATCCACTGTTTAAGTGATTCAATTTAATTTAATATTCTGTTTGCTATTTGATCAAATAAGTATGTATAGTAAAACCGTCTTCCTATTGCAGAACGCTTAAAAATACATAATAAGTGTAACTTGAAACTCACTTCAAAATACCATTCTGGTACAAAACTCTCCAGAAATCAGCCAACAAATAGAAGAGACATTTATCGACCTTCGACAGATTTTTTGGTGACATAGAGATTGAATTTTTTTTAATATCCCTTAGTACTTCAATTTCATAATTTTGTTTTAGTTTTATCTACAAAACACTTAATTTTCGTATTTTACAGTACCCTTTTAACGAATTGAGTATTACTTCCATACCACTGTCCGATTCTGCGAAAAAAAAAAATAAATACTGTCATCCGCATACGTGATAATAAAAGAGAGATAACTCTCACAGCTCAGCTGCATTACACACATTTTTATGAAGATAATCTCGAAATCGTTTGAAAATTAAATCGAAGTACAAAGGCATATTCAAAATCATAAATTCTTAATAAATATAAAAAGTCTAAATGGTCCAAACAAGGAATATAATTGCACATTTCTAATGGGATGGGACCAGGTGTCCGGAAGGAGTCAGCATCCCTGTTGTCATGCGAATTATCAACCACGAGGACTCGCCGTGTAATCTTTGCTATGTACTCTAAATGAATCTGAAAAACTGTTTCATAATCATTACTAAAAGACGGGCTTCGTACTAACCGTGATGCTGGCAGTACTCAAGGGACGGTGTGAATATTTAAGAGTTGTTTTGCATTTTTCTTGTTTTATTGGGGCATGTACGCAACGGGCGTAGAAAAAATTCTGTGAGGCACAGAATATAAAGAATAAAACAAGACAAATGCAAAACAATTTTTTATATTTACATATATTCTCATTTTCTGTTAAACTACTGTACGTGGTGACCGCCTATTCATCAGATTATTTCCCTTAGCGGGGGAGCGGTTTGTGTTATGTCACAGCTCAGTAGCTGTCGGATGAGAGAAGTAGTTCCTTTTTCTGCCCTGGTATATTTAGAATACTTAACTTTGCTTTCTTTTCTCAACACCATTTTGATAAACATTTTGATTTGAAAAAATCTGAATTACCTGTCATTTGGTCTGTTTGTCATTTCTAATATCCCCCTGTGGTTCCACCATCCGGTGGCGGAGAGTTAACTGGGTCAGATGTAAACTGTCAATGACAGTGACGTAGTTGGAAACAAGGCTGGCCAACGGGTCAACCGATTCTTTTATTTACTTGTGATTTCCGATACTTTATCAAAGGAATATACCACAGAAAGTTTGAGAATAGCTTAAGATAAAGAGAGCAAGTATTTCTTGTTCTTGAGAATTGAATCATACAATGCCTATTCTGTAGGCTAGTTTCTATGTCAACAAACCCAAGCTCCTCACAAAAAAATTGGCTGCAGTATTATCTGCTTCACCGATGTCATCATTGAAAAAGAACTCTTTGGCTGTGGGAATCTTAAATGTTTACTCATAACCTTGATATAATGAGAAAGTCGTACTTTGACGAAGCCAGTAGACAAAATCGGGGAAAAAACGAGTTACTGTCAGCGGTCTTTTTTTCTTCGAGGAATTCGAGGAATCGGCCAGTATTATATATACTTACAACTCGGTCCTTTATTCTTAATTAGAAAATACTCAGACCAGTTTTCCAGAGGTAATGTTCCTCTCAATCATATCATTAAGCCCATATTTTAAGACCAAGCCCCAACCCAACACCGTTTAAGCCTCCCGATCTAGACGTTTAAGCGGAAGGAAGTTAGTTAAACCCACCACACAACTAACGCTACTGCTTCTCCGGTATTGACCTTGTCTAGTGTAACACTTTCGGAAGCTGAAATTCTTTCCAAGGGACTTAATTTTTGCCCAACCCTCGAGAAATGAACGAACAGCAAGTCAAAGAGGATTCTCTAGCATTTTTCCGAAGACTAAGACTAAAAGAACACTTTTCACGCAAAGATTCGAATAAATCTAAAAAAAAAACCATAAACTATATAAACCCAAAAGCGAATGGGAACTCCCTCCGGGTAAATACGAGGCTCTTGAGGCTTGAGGGCATGCCAGGTAGTCCTATTGTCAGTGTCATTGGACATGCCATCATATTCACCAACTCTTTCCATCAATCTATCAATCATTCACCGTGGATATTTCAAGTGACAAAAACACGTTTTTGGACACTACATCCACTCTGATTGATTGAAACATTGAATTCAATCTCCATAACAAACCCACAGATTCTCATTTATATTTAATGCCATCCAGCTGTCATCCTCCCCGCACTTTCAAAGGAGTACCAAAGGGTTTAGCTACCAGAATTCGCCGCATCTGTTCATCAAACACCTCCTTCCAGAAGCAGAGCAATCTCCTGAAAACCCAACTTTGCAACAGAGGTTATAAAGCCACGACTGTCCAACTTGCTATTGATGAGGTTTCAAGCAAAGACAGAGATACTCTGTTGCTGTACAACATTGGGAAAGACAGCAGCAGAGTCCCACTGGTCACTACCTACCATCCCGTTTTGAGGAGCATCAACAGCATTCTTCGGAGACATTTACCAACCCTTCACAACAATGAAAGAATGGCAGATATCTTCAAAGAACCCCATATGGTTTTCTTTAGGCGTCCCACGAAATCTAAAAGATATGATATTTAGGACCAAGCTGAATAATCTTCTACCAACAGGCAACTTCAAATTCTGTTCAGATAGCAGATGCCTGCTTTGCAAACACGGTAATGTTTCTGACAGTTTTGCAGCAGTGTGACTGGACGCAGCTACAAGATTTCACAAAACACTTCTTGTAAAACCAATGACTGCGTCAATCTCATCACTTGTAAAGTTTGCAAAAAACAATATGTTGGTGAGACTGGAGACCTCCGTAGACGCATTAACAATCAAAAGTCTACCATAAAAACTAAGAAACTCCTTGAACCAGTGAGTCATAAGTGGGAAGACATGACAACCGTGGTTATTGACCATAACAGTAGTTGGAGCTCTTCGGATAGGAAAAATTTTGAATGCATTGACTGCAGTCGTTTCGGCCTAAAGACATCAACAAATTAAACGACTTCACCAGAATGAGTTCTCAACCCGATTAATACTTCTAATTGTTTCTAGTACTGATAAATTACAACCCGAAACCTCCCTGGTTCGAACGAAAATGCGACTCCGTAAGGTACGAATTCATAGCTTATCGAGTTATCCCTCCTTTCATCTTGTTTATGTTTGGCGATCCTTTCAAATTGGCACATCATTATGATATGTATTATATACGTCTCTGGATATTCCAATTCTTTACAGTGCTAAATTAGTTTGTCTTTTTATCTTTTCATAGTTTCCCTTTTATAAATTTCTTCTTGCTTCGCATATATATAGCACTTAATTATTATGTATTGGCCGACTCGTTTTGCTTATTTTGATCATCTCGATATCAAAAGTCGGCCATGTAGCTTCATCTTTGTTTTCAGAGTTTGCATGTGTGTGGTTGTGCGCAAGTGTTTGTCAGTTTGTATGCTGGTAATGTAAATTAGTTCGTCCTGAAGAAGGGACATGTACATGTCATTATAGTGCTTTATATAATCCGTTTTATGACCAGTATCTATTTCTATAGATC
>JACSZP010017141.1:0-14211 GCA_016161895.1 Pinna nobilis | reverse complement strand
TTGGTACAGATGTTCTACACAATGTCCCACACAAGTGTTGTTACTTTTCTGGGCCATGCGAAATCCAAGATGGCCACCATGGCCTCTGATTGGATGAGACATTTTGAACTTCTTCTCAAGAAACACTGAATGGATCAGGCCCAAACTTTGTACAGATATTCTACACAAGGTCCCACATAAGTGTTGTTACTTTTCTCGGCCATGCGAAATCCAAGATGGCCACCATGGCCTCTGATTGGCTGAGACATTTTGAACTTCTTATCAAGAACCGCTGAATGGATCAGGCCCAAACTTGGTACAGATGTTCTACACAAGGATCCACACAAGTGTGGTTACTTTTCTGGGCCATGCGAAATCCAAGATGGCCACTATGGCCTCTGATTGGCCGAGACATTTTGAACTTCTTCTCAAGAACCACTGGATGGATCAGGTCCAAACTTGGTACAGATGTTCAACACAAGGTCCCAAACAAATGTTGTTATTTTTCGGGGCTATGTGAAATCCAAGATGACTGCCATGGCCACTGATTGGCTGAGACATTTTGAAGTTCTCCTCAAGGTTTTTTCAACCAAATTTGCCAGGGATGAATATTAGGTGATGTAGACTCAACTTTGTTCAAACCATCCCCCTTGGTCCAAAAACAGCCTGCTCTTGGGCCAAAAAGGTTCAAATTTTGCAACTTTTGAAAATCTTTTTTTCTGTAAGGCCAAATAAGCTGATTTCTGAAGAATAACATCCTTTTGAGGTGTAGATTCAGGTTTTATCAAGAGAAGGTCCTGGGGTTACATGGCCTTGCCCTGGGATTAATCATTTCCTTCAGGGTTACTCAACGATTTCATATTTCAGGCTTCATCTCAAGAACCAGTGGGCCAATTTCAACCAAATGTATTACTCGGGTGACCGTTAAGGCCCCTTGGGCCTCTTGTTTTGAAATGTTGTAATGTTTTTTTTTTGTTACAGAGGGGAATTGATGACCGCTCTGCCAAAACTTCAGGAACAAGTACAGAATTATTTGTCAGGAGCAGACAAATACTACAGCAGAATGCGGCGTCTGCACAATATGGAAGAACTCAAAGAACTGGTCAATGAAGCCCTCCCAGACAAAAACCATGCTCTGTACTCATTGAAGGATAGGTAATATTTATTGTGTTTTTTAATATCTAGTTAGATATCTCTTTCTGCATATGTTTACCTCACTTTAAAAAACACACACACATAGTCTCTTTGAAATTATAGCATTGGGTATCCTAATTCCATGCCACTTAGCACATTTGCTACAAGTGTAACATTATTCTAAACTAAAATGTACTTGCACCGTATCTTTTTAGATATCGTTAATTTTCATATGGCATGTAGTGTATCTAGGTTTCAGCATGCAAACAATGGACACAGGGTTAGAAACGTGAACGTGAATTTAGGACCTAATATGATACCAGACTATATCAAAAGCCCACTAAATGAACCACTCCTGTTGTCAGAATATAGCTTAGCCAACATTTAGTAGGTCTGATTTGTCAGTTTCTACTGTAACCATTTCAGATATTGTTATTGCATTCTGATTCTCTTATTTGATGAACAAATGAATGATTTCAGATTTGATGAATATTCCATTGTCAAAACAGCCAGAGATAGTGCAAATGAGATATTACAAGAAAAAATCAATGAGTTTAGCCACTGGCAAAAGTTACATAAGGTAAGTTATAGACTTTTTATTATAAAAAGTTTAAATGGTACTTTGATCTTGGTGTAATTAAGGTATGAAGCAGGTGTTCACATCAGCCTGTTGTCTGTTATGAGATATAAAAAATAGTTAACTCTTCACTAATTGGCAATATTTAGATTTTTCTTAGCTATTTCTGATGCCTTGAAGGCTAGTTAGGATAATTATTTTAGGAGAAAAAGTAATCAGAAATATATTGTTGCTTTGTATCTATTGTAATATGATCAAATGGACTGACGTGACTTCATACCAAGGGTCAAGAAACTAAGGTCAATATTACTCAGACAATACTTGTTGAATAATTTCCTGGTAAACCTGACTAATTGGGAACTAATTGTTTCCTCTCTCTGTCTATCTGCCTTACCATAGTTTTTCAGACTATTTCACTTCTGTTTTACATTTTAATTGATTGTTAGGAAAATCATCCGTCGGCATTGTCATCCACTGTCCATCGTCTCATCTTTTGTCTGTGGTCTGCCGTAAATTACTGTTATTCCTATTTCTCAGAAAGTACTGATTAGATCTTTCCTAATATTCATATACACACCCACCCACCCCACCCCTGCCCTTGGAATCGTTTTTGTATTGCATATTTTTGGGCTTTCTCCAATGGGGGAACATATTTTTCACAAATTTAAGACCCATTATGGCTATTTCTGGGAAATACAAAAGGGATCATCATTAAATCTTGCATGAAGATTTCTCATGGGGTGTAGTTTTGGATACCACATTTCAGGACCAAATAAAATTTTATCCCAAAAGAGGAATAAAGGTTTCAAAAAATGAATCCTGTTATTTCTATTTCTTAGAAAGTACAAAAGGAATCTCAAACATTCCATGGAGATTCCCTAAGTGTTTTGACTGAGCCAAAGGCTTAAGTGAGCCATTTGTCAAAACATAGCCTCTGTAAAAAAATTTACATTTTCATCTAATGTGTTCCGTCTCTTTATGTTCATGGTGCTCAGGTGAGCAATATAGGCCCCTTGGACCTCTTGTTTAATTAAAGTTTCCATCATGGGAACTCTGTTTTGAACCTGTATCATACTACAGTGGAGTTGGTCTTTAACGAAGTCAAAGGGGATTGACTTTTGACTTTGTTATAAGCATCATTCGTTTTAAGCATCAGAATTTACTACATGAATAGATGTATAGTAATTCTTTTCAGGGATTTTATTCCTCTTTGTTATAGCACTGAATTTGCTTTAATCCGATTCATTATAGACCAACTCTACTTTACTAATAGAGTATGCTGTTGTCAAGGGCTGTTGTATCTTGAAATTAAAGGTCTGAGCATAATTCATACTATGTTAGAATTTGTACTTTAAGATTTCAATATGAGTAAGACAGATTTAGTATACAATATACATAATTATGTTATTTCCTCAGCATGTTATGCAGAGTATACAGGGCTCAGCTTTCCAGAAGATGTGTGCTGAGGTTGCTAACAGTCTGAACCTTGGTTCCCCCAGCTTTGCTGCAGCGACAGAGTTTTTACAGGGTGCCGGACAGAGTCAGATTGTTGCCCAGGTATGATTCTTTACTTTTAGTATGACAAGAATTTAGTCTAACCTGCCTTAGTGACCCACTGAGTTCAAGGACTACCCGTAATATGCGACCTAAATGTGTGTTTCCCCACAAGGACGTTTTCCTATAAATCACCTGAATTTTTAGTATGACAAGAATTTAGTCTAACCTGCCTCAGTGACCCACTGAGTTCAAGGACTACCTGCATATGTGACCTAAATGTGTGTTTCCCCACAAGGACGTTTTCCTATATACATCACCTGAATTAAGAGACCACCTGTCATGTGTTACTTTTGTTGCTCCTTCCATTTAATGGCCTCTTTATAAAGGGTTGACTGTACTTACTTCTTGTGTTCTTAAAAAACTTACCATTGCACCTTGCTTGTAGAATGGTATAGGCAACAATGTCCTTTTCATTGCATGACAGTGAATTCCATTGCTTGTTCTAATTTTATAAATTGCATAATTTCTTCTTTTTTTTTTTATTCCTCAATATGGAGATTTTGGGGCATACAATGTTTCATCTATTTTTGTTTACCTGTCAACAAACAGTGGGCAAAAGTTTCAGAAAGGTCAGGTTAGAAAAAAAAAGACAAGACAGTGACCTCTGTGTTTATTCTATGTTTTCCGAATTTTGTAATAGAATAAAACTTGATAACACATATATAAAGACTCTCCTTGTATGGACTCAACAAAAGCTTAGGCACATTTAATGGGAAGGAAACTTGATACAAAGATTGATATGTACACTGATGGTACAACTAAGAACAGTCTTTATGGCCGGTATACACAGGTGGTCTATAAAACAGGTTTTACTGTACATCAGTCATTTTTTTTCTTTATATATTACAGATTTATGAATTCTTTTTTATTTTCAGTGTGAGCAGTTGGAAAATGAGATGGTTAGCTACCTACAGTTACAGAGAACACATCTGCATCATGCCATGGACGTACTCCATACCTATGCCACTATAGTATCTCAGGTAATCACACTGTAATGTCCCAGGAGCAGTCGTGACTCTGTGATTTGCATGTTTGTCTTCTATTTATGAGGTTGTTGGTTCAAAACCACACTATGGAGGTTCTTTGTTTTTCCTGTCCTTGGGATGAGGAAGTAAAAACCAAGGTCCCATGCCACAATAGGTGTTGGCATGGTAAAAGAACCATTACTGCTCAATGGCAGTACACGATGGGCACAGGCCATACTTGTTGGCCTTCACTAATGATGTTGACATCATGTGTTATTTTGAATCAGTTGACTAAGTGTTCAATATTTAAATTAATATAGCAAGGTTTTATGGATTTGTTATTGAGAAAGGGATGTCTTTTTTCCTAGCACTACTATCAGTGAGTTGATCCAAATCAATTTTCATAATGTTTCCCTTATTCATTTTGGTTGAATTTAAATCATGACTTTGCAGTCTTATTTTACTTGTCTATAATTCTCGAAGCATTGAAAACCATATTCAGATTCTGTGTACTCTAAATCATGACAAAAAATTAATCCAGACCACCTCTCTTGTGAGTTTTGATGCTTGTAAGCTGTAATTTTACATATATGTATATGGTTTATGTTTTCCAGTTTGGAACTGCTTTTGCTGATCAAAACAGAACTTGCCATTACCAGCTATGGTTGCAGGAAATACTATGTGACTTTACTACTGAAAGGTGAGTGAGGAAAATGTGGGCTCAGTATCAAGATAATGGTAGGCTTTAGACATCTAACAAACAGTGAGAATAACATACTATTTACTTACAAGTGTTTGTACACTTACCAATTTCAAGAACAGCATTAGAATCTACCTCAACTATCTGCCTCATTTTATTTTTTCCAAGTGTATAGATTACAGTATGTAGATGATTATGCTTATCATTTTCTTCACCATTATAAAAATTATTTGATTGTATTAAGATATCAAGGTTGTAAAGAATATGCAAGTTTCCTTTATACATATATTTTCTTGATTGGCAGATGTCAGGATGTTGTTAGTCAGTTTCATGACCTCTACGGGAACCCTGGATTTTCTGCTGCCAAGACTCAATTGATTCTCAACACAGAAGCCAAGTTACAAACCATAATTACAGATATTAATGCTCGTCTTATCAAGGTGTGTACACAAATGTACATTTAATTTTTCATTCATTCTTCCCATGTCATATGTGTGAAATAAGACTAACAATTTAACTAAGAAGATGATAAAGAATATTTGGAGAACTACCTTTTACTCCTAAGCATAGTTTATGTTAAAGAAAATATAATAGGGCAGTAACTTCATATGTTACTTCTAGGCCATTATCAAAATTTTGAGTTAGAAGTAAGCTGTTGATTCCAGGTTTAGGACAACACACAGATTCAAAAGTCATCTGGGTCAATTAGATATTATTTAAGGGAAAATAATGTACAGTGGGACCTCGTTATTAAGACCACCCAAGTGACTGGTTAAAATCGGTCTGATTAGTGAGGTGGTCTCATAAGTGAGGTTGAAAGAGCCTAAAATAATACTAAACAGACTTAATTTTGATGGTCTTTATAGCGAGGTGGTCTCCTAAGTGAGGTGGTCTTTAGGCGAGGTTCCACTGTATATAGATATAGATGAGTTGACTGTTCTGTACCTGTATAGAGGTACCAACTCATTCTAATAATGTATGCTTTGCAATTTCAGTTGGCTCTCATCATCAATCCCTTTTGGGTCATACATGTGATATGAGTATAGGTTATTATGGAGGTATTAGCCCATCCATGGTCTACACAGTAAACAAGACGGAGCTTGCAAGGTGCTTTTTACTGTGCAGACCAAGGGCGGGCTTCCTCCATATTCAATCTATAGCCTTTATATTCCACCTGTCAATGTCAATTATCAACTTCTTCCTTTCACTATTGATTACTTTTGACACGACATTGTCATCACAATTCCTGATTCACCAATGGATTTATCTGATTAATATATCATGTTTCTAGAGCTCTTCTTTATATATTTGAAGGCAGGAGTGGGGTCCAATACAAATTGTTTGTACCCAAGATTGTTTCAACTCTGCAGGTATTGGTATTTTTCCCATATTGAACTGTTCTAGTTTGACATAGTCATTATATATATATATGGGACTATCTGCACCTTATTTCAGTTACTGGAGAGGAGAGGCCAAGAGAACACTGACACAGGGCTGCTGGAACACCAGATTGAGGCTCATGAGAAGGCAGTGCTTTGTTTTGTACAGGGTAAGTGCATCAGTCCTTACAATTATCATCCTTATTCAACTCTTATCAACCAGAGTCTGTGAATGAATATGGTAATCTACCGGACATTTAGTTAGAATACAAAACTTTTCCTCTGTAACATTTTTTATTTTGCCTGAAATCTGTTTGAAACAAAATAATTTGGACACCCCGTTCTAACAAGCAAACTTCATCATCTCTAAAATACAGTCTAACCTGTCATAGTGACCCACTGAATTAATGGTTTACCTGTCTTATGTGACAAAAAATATATGCTTTCCAAAGTGGATTTTCTCATATAAACTACCTGAATTGAGAGACCACCTGTCATATGCGATCATTTTTGCATCTTCCCTTGAACAAACTTATGAAACATGTTACATTGTATCATCATATTCTTGCCCTTAAGGTGATATATGTTTTTTACTTTTGTTTTAAAGTTCAGTATGTATATGTACCAGGAGATAAGTTCAGAATGAACCTGTATCAATTTCATAAATCCTACATAACTGATTTATAGCTTAATATGTAGAAGATTGGATTTATGATTTTAGGTACATTTGGCTTCAGGAGTATTTTGTGTGTTGAAGGTAAAATCCAGTCATTCATACCTATAATTGACAAAACTTGTTGTTAAGCTTTAACTCATTGATGCCTCACTTAGACAGATTCTTATCTTTCATTGGAAGAGTCTATTTTGATATTTCAGGGGTCGCTGTGTTAAGTATTTAGCATTTCTATGTATGATGGAGAAAAAGACAATTCTATGATGTTTGTCAGCAAGCTTTTGCTTTCTTATGATAAGTATTCTAGTTTTATCTCCATTGAGCAGGAATGAATCTGAATAGAGGTCCTTATTATTATTATTTTCCTGAGATGCCATAAGGTTATGCTATTATATAAACTGCATCAATGATGTACCTATTAAAATATCGATGACTTCACATCTCCCTTATGTTTTACAGAAAATGGTGTGAGTGGAGTGTCCAGTTTGATGGCCTGGATAATATCAGCATTATGTGCCCTTAACAAAAGGTACAACCAGATGGAGGGTGCTGCTGCTGGTAAGATCATCACTGTGTAGAATGATAACACTGATTATAAGTCAGTCATGGGTATTATAATATTAATGTAAAGTTAAGACACATAGGGGTTGATTTTGTCTTATTGTAGTCCCTCGTATAGTATGTCACCATATACAGGGAAACTTTTACCCTTCAAATTGTAGTCTGTACTATAACTCAAATTACAATCAATAAAAATCACTGTGTCATGCCATTCAATACTTTCTATAGATAAATAGAATCTATCACTGCATTGTACTGAGACAGAGAAATCTCACCCAAGTGTAAAAGATTTGCAGTCCACGGCGAGGCTTGCCGAGTCATGGAAGTTGCAAATCTTTGACACAAGGATGAGATTTCTCTGTCTCTGTACAAAGCCCGAGACAGATATCTCAGAATGGCTAAATCGGTGGATTATTCTGTCCAGGGTAAGAGAAACATGTTTGAACAATGTTAAAAAATGAAAAGGAGTTATTTTTTGCACAAATGGAATAGATTAGATGAATTAATATTCTTAACTGTTTTATATTCACTGATAACAGAATCTGAAAATAAAAATTCTTGGTTTTGGTAATGAATAGAGAGGGCGACCTAGGTTTTTAAAACTTGTGCCTACTTCATTTGTAATCCTAAAACACAGTAAAATATGTTCAAATCAAATCAGTTGTAGGTTTCTTACATGTCTGGTCAACTATTAATTCAGAATAAAAGAGAAAGAAACTTTTTAGGAGAAAATGATAATTTTGTTGTACCTATGGTGCGTTTAAGTCTTTAGAAATGTATGCATTAGAACCTGTCTTAAGAGATCACCATTGTTGACAAATGTCTTTAGAGATCTATTTTGGGAAAGTAATTTGTTTGATAATCCTTGAAATACCTGTCTTGAGAGACCCCCTGCCTTGAGAGACCACATTTCTTTGGATATAAGGTTTTCCCTCGAGAAGTTCTTCTCCATCACCTATCTTATCAAACGTTTTGTAGTGCACTGCAGATTCAGAGAATGATATCTATTTACCTTTAGGAGCAGGAGAGCGTCTGATGGATTTGACATCTCGGGATGGTGACTGGTTTTTGGATGAATTGTGCAGCATGAGTAGCAATGTGATGCACTATATAGATATGCTGAGGTCAAACGCTGCTGTACATGAACTGGAGCATTTCCCTTCTCTCTATCAAGCTTTGTTGTCTACACATAATGTCTATATAGCTCTCCAGGTAATGGTTTAAGTGCTACATTGTTATTCTTGACTATATCCACACTGGTATTGATGTAATGAACTCAAGTCTAGATAAAGATTTCTGAGTGTTACTTGGAGCATATTACTCTTTATTTGTTGCTCAAATCAGAATTTAAAGATTAGAAATGCATGTACTTTTGACTCCAGCTATAATCTGAACTGTTTTTGTCAGGTCAAGTCCAGGTGTGTTGAGGGATATTACAAACAGGTGCCCCTGCCCAGGGATTACCTTTTTAATGACCCTCACAACACAGGAAAAAAAACACAGCATCATGCACATCTGCATAAATTATTTGCCACTTGTGTACTTTTAATATGTTTAAGCAATAAAAAACATTAAAACAAAGTTTTCCAACTCAACCAAATAGATACAGGTATTTCTATTAGGTATTCATCTTTAAGTAGCTTATGGGCTTGCAAATTTTCAGATTTTGTAAAGGCCATACCTACTACAAGTAAGATTGACTGATTAAGTAATATGCATATTTTACACTTCTTCTTTTTTTTGTGTACAGGATCTAATCCTGAACTTCAGGTCCATTATTTTGCCCGAGGCCGTAAAAGCTGTACAGGCCCAGGAGCCCAGTGTGTGCCGTGCTCTTGAGGACTTGGAAAATCTGCTAGTGGACACTGACCACCCTCTGGACACTATCATCTCCCAGCTGGAAGTCCTCCACAGGAATGCTATCATGGGAGTTGAGGTAACAATTTAGTATTAAGATGATATATAGAATAAATATCAACAACTGGTCTACATGCTTTTGATAAACATCAGAGAATCAGGGGCTTACACATAGTACCAAGGATTTTCCGTTTCAAATTTGAATCAAGTTAGTTTCTAGATTTGTTGAATTACGTTTTTTACTGATTTTATTAAATGAAAACTAAAAGCACAAATTAGTTCAGATTAGGGTTTAGTATTGATGGGAGAACTTCAATACATTACAAAATTTTAACATACGATACACGATATACTTGATAAAAAAATTATTTTGAATTTCCATGTTAGAATGATTAAAAAAACATCAAAAATATGGTTTTTTTTAAATTCAGTTAAACAAAATAGGTAAAAAAGGGTTTGTCTGAAACCAATAGTATTATATATAACATGAAGAAAAGCTTCACCATTGAGATCTCTAACACAATGCTCTCATGCAGTACTTTAGCTTGTTGACGTTTTGCTTTTGGACAATGAGCAATAAATTGGTAGTCAGCACTTTTAGGTTACCTACAAGAGATCCTCAACATTATCTGACCATAATCAAATGCCAATCTTTTATACATGTATTGGGCAGTAACTGTGTTGAGTATCAATACACAAGTAAATATTCAAACGTATCGAAATATTGATTCACTCCTAGTTCAAATATATAACATTTATGATACACTCTGAATGATACCTTCATAAGTCTGGCGTATAATATGTTTTCCATTTAAAGAGTTAAGCAAATACAAATTTTATTTAAACTGAGACATGTATAGATTTTGTATATTTGAACTTTCTCTCTGCCTTCTGCCATTCCATTTCTGATTGCCAAATCCTTATCTCCATAGGCAGTCCCACGATTCCAGAAAATCACTTGCCCTGGACATATCATTTTGGTCCGTTAGTCTGTTAAACATTATCCTTGGCCATGATTTTTTAACAGTACATGATAGGTCTATTTTTCATTTCACAAGTGTATGTCTTCTGACAAGACCTGTCTTATGATATAAATATATCTTACCATCTGACCGTGACTAGCAATTGACATACTTTTTAGAAATTTCAGCCTAGTATTGTTTTTCCACTGTGTAGGAACATTTGTGTTTCATGAATTACCTAAAGTTTACTATCATTGAAATATTATTCTCTATCTACAAGAATGATAACCTGGAGATGATCACAGTGGTAAAGAGAATGCAGGTTCAGTATCAGGAACTCATTGAAGGACAAGGGACAGGGGAGTTAACTCCTGGTCAGATGTTGCTGATGGGATTCAATGGCCTGTTTACAAGACTGGAGGATGAATTTACCAACCTAATGGATGCAATGGACTTCCTCCAGGTCCCAGAGGTCTGGAGAAAAGTAGATGCCGTCCGGGAAGGCAAATCCATGCAGGTAAGTATCTCTGTTTTTGTTTTACATCATCATGGTGAAATTTGAGTAGTTTTGATCGAGATGTTATTACTCCCTCTCGATTATTCAAACTTGATTAATAAATTCTGTCAAGTTTTATTTCCTGTGCTCTGTTTCAGACTTGAAATTGTTGCATTTCCCCAAAATTAACAATTTCACATTATCTTGATATTTAATTCTTGTTAGAAAATAGATGTAATGCTCCAGCACATGCCATTTTTTTATGCAAATTATATGTGTGTGAGAGTATTGTACATGATAGCATCATTCACCTAAATGGAAATAATACGTGCAAAATGACTTTTTAGACTATGGGATGTAAATTACACAAATTTCCTCATACTAAATTTAATTTACATTCCTCCCACTTTTATATTTCTATATTTCATGTAAATGACTTCTTTTCTTCAGCTGTCATCATTTACCAGCAGCACTAGACACTATCTGTCTAACTTGTTCTTCATCAAACGTCTGCAAGCCATGCAGATGTTCTTTCACATGTGTAAGCAGTTTGCAGGAAACATGCAAGGTAATACATAGATGTTTTACAGCACATTGATATTGCAGGAACAGGGATTTCTAATACATTAATTATGGGTAACAATAATGACACAGTATTGATTTAGAGAGATAATTTTTTTGCCTTAGCAACTATATGTTAGTGGCACATCGTTTTACCGCCTATGACACGTCTCTTTCTACCGATATGTCTGCACCCAGGGTATTTCATTTATTCTGCTCAATCGTTCCTATATTGAAAATTATTTATTTTATTAGTTAAATCAGATAATGATGTTTGATGTTATCAATTATAACACATCTAGTACTTTCATCTTTTAGGTATTGAGGGTGGAAACTGTTATGACGATGAACAGCTGTCAAGACCAATCAAACGTTTCATAGCAGAGTACGTCAGGAAACAGGTCAGCAATATTTTACTTTGTATTTCTAGTGGTTTATACATGTTCAACAAGCTCTAAATCAAGTGGTTGTATCCAGTCTATAGAAGTGGAGGAAAAACTTGGATACAAGTATGTTTTATGAAGACCATCAAACCTTCTGCAAGGGAATTGGCAAATGTTCTTAATTGAAATAAGCACGGCAGATTCCAATCAGAGATAAGAAGCTTGATGATTGACTGCATGACACTCTAATTACTTTGTTATGGAGTCCTCCAGTAATGTTTGCTATATGAGACGTAAATGCTACCCCAACTAGAATTGTGGTAGTAAGAGTAGTAGATAACAAATCATACCTGATGTTTTATTCATGATATAAAACAACAATACTGTGAGTAGTTTGCTGTATACATTTATAGAGTTCATAAAAAACGATAAGGATTTTCACTGTCTGAATCATTATTTTCCATAAAGGAACCAGAAGCAGTGAAAAGTTGTAGGCACAGTATAGATCTCATCATCTGCATAAAAACAGCTTCTTGGAGTAGAGATCAGAATTAACTTCAATGTTCATGTTATTTTGAAATCCAAAACTAGAGCCTGTGTCATATAAACACAAATAATAGAGATAAAAAGACATCTTCCTTATACAAGTAAAAGAATTAGGAACTTTTGTTCACATTGCTCAGGTATGAAATGTAGTCTCATTTGGTCTTCTTGTTTGATTTAATTCCGTTGTGTACCATTACAGGTGATAGGCTTTCCATCACAGATTCTGGGTTACATACTCTGTGTGTTTGTCTGTACTCTGAATGTTGATGTCACAGCAGAAATAGAACTGAAGGACATCGGGGCAGAATCCAAGGTACCACTTGAAGATCTTAGAAAGAAGGCAGTGGATGTATGCTTGAGGAATAATCAGTTTCAACACATGCACTTTACACAAGCCAGCACACTGGTCAGTACTCTGGATGCCACATGGAGGAGACATGATCTAGCTAGGTACTGTATTGCTCAGGTTTATTTGTTCCACATTGAGAGTTTTCATATACCTTTTCTTTCGTTCGACATGCATGTAAATCTTTTTGGAAGATTTAGAAGCATGTAAACTTTTGTCTATCTTAACTTCTTTAGGACTTTCATATTTCACTTTTCTATGATAAGACTAACCATTTTGTATCCAAATTTCAACCTTGTGACTCTGAGGTTTATAGATGTGATATCCAATATCTGAATGATGCAGTAGGAGGGTCAATCATCATTGTGTTTTAGATACACTTTTTCTACCTGTTTTTTAATATTTAGATACTAAAGTGTAATGCTCATGTTTAAGCTCATATTTATTAGGTCTTAAATTACAAAAGGGACTAATTACTTCCAATATGCAAAGTGCATGAGGTGAAATCTCTCTACTGTGACAAACTAATTTCTAGAATCTTGGATACTTGATAAAAAAGATGAGATGTGCATTTGTAATTCAAATTCAACAGTCAATTTCTTTTAAGGTTAAATAAGCACTCATTTTATACTCAGACTCATTGTACATGTGTCTATATTTTACCTACAGGAGGCTTGATTCCAGTATTGAAGTGATGAAGGCCAGTCTACAGAGGTCACAGTTACAGTTGGCTAGGCTCCAGTGGCTACACGAGGACATATTTGTCAATGCTGGCCGTCACCTTAATCAGATGGTCCTACCTAATAGAGGACAGGTCATGTCGGGAATGAGAAAGGTGAATATTCTGATGGCTATAGAAACAAAGTCTCCTGCTATTGCTTCTTGATTTTGTTTTTAAGAGGATTTTTTTGTTATAGATGACTCAGTTGTATCAAAATGACTCAAGAAATGGAAGGAAATGTGAAAAAATTGGTCCTTTTAAATTTACTCAAAAAAGTGAAAAGGAGTTTATACCATTGACCAGATGTTTTCATCAGTATCCATATTGGTATCCAATTTAGAATGTTCAGAAATCACCTGCATGGCCAGAACTTTTTATCTGGACTTAGAGAGATGGAATGAATCAAATTGCATGCACAATGCATTTGTGTAAGGAATGAAGCTAATTTGTACCTTTAGGAAGATTTGAGCAGGTTCCTTTCTGATTGATATCTTTCTTTATTTCCAGAGTATGCAGGCATTAGTTGGACAGGAGAGTGGCCTTGTTTCCTGTTACACCAACTATATACAGCTGGAGTCCAGCATCATACAGAGGCTTAAGTGGGCAGCAGGTGCTAACCCCTCACTTAACCTTGTCCTGCAGCAGTTAGACGAGTCCAGTACTTACAGGAAACAACTATACGAGGTTAGTCTGTCATATCAAGATCATCTGCAATTTCTTTTATTTACATTTGATTTCAAGTATTGTAACCTGTCATAGCTAATTCATTTTTATGCCCCCGAGATCGAAGATTGGGGGGCATATTGTTTTTGGT